>CM019223.1:5482516-5528058 GCA_009741485.1 Malurus cyaneus samueli
TTCCACACTAGTGCCGCTCGGGAGCCCCAGCGCTCTGGAGCGTCTGCAGCCCTCCTTGGGCTCAGAGCAGTCATCCTCAGGCTCAGAGCAGCCCTCCTTGGGCTCAGAGCAGCCCTCCGCTGCCTCAGAGCAGCCTTCCTCACCCCAGAACCCCCACAGGTGCTCTGGGGATTGGGCTGGGCAAACAACCCAGAGAGAAAAGCAAAGGGAAAGGCAAGAAAAACAATCCAAGGCGCTTGTGCATGCTGGAGTAGGAGAATGAGCTCAATTCCGAATGCAGCGGTTTGGTTTGCGTGATGCATTTTGCGTGAGCGGTCCCACAGATGAATTTAGCGGGAGGGCAGAATATAAGTGGAGCCCTTTGGAAGTGTGTGCCATGTCTGCCCTGCAGCTGGGAGCTTGATTGCCATGGAGGGAGCTGCACTCACCCAGGCTGGGGCCTGGCTTGCCCCACATCCAGATCCCAATCCCAGTGTCTGGGAGTTCACGGGATCAGGAGCAGTTTACAGCAGAAAATTGTCACATTGCCCCACTGTTCCATTGTCCCATTGTCCCAGGGTCAATTGTCCCATTGTCCTATTGTCCCATTGTCCCATCTGTCCCATTGCCCACTGTCCTATTGTCCCTTGTCCACACTGTCCCATTGCCCACTGTCCTATTGTCCCATTGTCCCACTGTCCCATTGCCCCACTGTCCTATTGTCCCATTGTCACACTGTCCCATTGCCCCACTGTCCTATTGTCCCATTGTCACGTTGTCCCATTGCCCATTGTCTCACTGTCCATTGTCCCACTGTCCCAATCCCACTGTTCTACTGTCTCATTGTGCTATTGTCCCATTGTCCCACTGTCCCACTGTCCCACTGTCCTGGGCCTTCCCGCTGCTGGGTCTGAGCCCCCAAGCCCAGTGCCAGCACCCCATCTGTGACACGCAGACCCCGCTGTCCCTTTCCCAGGGACATTCCTGTCACCACTGGAGCTCCTGATCCAATGCTTGGGACACCAGGGTGACTAAGCAGGGTCGGGCCAGGTTAATACCCATCAAGGAGTCTGGAATCATCGATTTGTTCTGGGAAGGATAATTGATTAAAAGCACCAATTAAGAGGACAAGTGGGAATGGGATTCTCTTTCTTTGGAGCTCCCTACCCTTGCTACCAGCATTTTTTTATGAAAATGTCTCAGGACATGATGGGGACCTTGTGTCCCCCAGGGCTCAGAGCTCTGGGACAGGTTTGGTTCTTCCAGCAGGGGGAAAGTTCAGAGAAGGGTACAAATATATAAAAGAAAAAAGGCAAAAATCATTCCAGCGTCACTGCCAAGTCACGTTTTGTCCCTTAGGGTGGCATCCTGCCAGCCCCAGCCCAGCCCCTGACCATGACACCATGGGGGGAGGTTCAGGGCTGATGTTCTGTAAATGGTCATTGATGGTCATTGATGGCTGTTGATGGTCACCGATGGTCACTGATGTTTTTATCTTTTGTGCTTCTCCCGCTCTGTTGAGCTGTGAAGCTCCTCAGGCCTCCCCTGGTGGAACAATGCCCTGCAAAGAAACTTCAGCGCCTTCCCCGGAGCAAAGGCGAACAAAATGTTGGACTAAAGTTATATAAAAAATTTTTAAACTGGTGTATTTTCCAACACAGGGAGGGGCACAGGGTGGCACCAGCCCCACAGAAAGGTCAGGACTCACACGAAAATTCTCCTCCACGGGGCATCAAATGCCCAGGCCAGGCTTTTCCCCCGAGCAATTCTCATTTCCTCTCCCGAGAACAACTCACCAGCCACGGTTCCCATCTCTGGCTATGCGTGGGGAGCTGGAGCAGGAAATCCCAATCCTGTTGGGTCGTAACCCACTTCTGTCCTTGCCAGAAATACAGCAATGGAATCAAACAGCCACACCAGCGTGAGGTGAAGGAAGGCAAAACCATCCTGGGGAAGACCCAGAGCCCGAGGCAGAGCGGTGTGCAGGTTTAACGGGCAGCAGCTCATTGATGAAGTTATCTGCCGAGCCCCGCTGTGACAAGAGCTGCTCGCGAGACAGTTTCAGGACACGCAATTATCCCGTTTGCCAGCTTAATGCGTTCAACTTAACCTCATTTTTGTGAGGCAGAAATCAACGTGGTAACTTTTCCAGGGCTGAGGGATGACGTTTTATTCTCGCTTCTGGCACAAGGGTGCACATTTTTGAGCTTTGTTTTCTGCTGTGACTCCTCCCTCTCGCGGTTTTATTAAGCAGGTATTCTCCAAGGGCTGGAGGAAGGGGCGAGGCAATTTCCACATTCCCAGAGTCACTCTGGAACAGAAAATGTTCCTGAAATCTCTTTGCAGCATGTGAGAAAGCTTTCCTTCTTGGAAAAGGACTTGGGAGTGCATTTAGAACTTCAACACCAGCACTTTTTCATTGATTTCATCCAAGCACCACTGCACCAGGGCAGGATTGGAAAGGTGCTGATCTTGATGCAGAGTTCCATTATTCCAGTTTGTCACTGTCACTGACACTAGAGAAAAAAACAAAAACTCTCCAACAACTTCTTTAATGTTACAAAGTCAAGGCATTGCTTTCTTTTCTGGCCAGGATGTTTTCTGGCCAGGATGTGCCACAGAAATAACTCCATCCACACAGCCTGGATGTGCAGAGAAAATCATTGTAGGACTCATCAATTTTACATGATTTTCTCCAAACTTTATACAGTCAAAACTCTGAGAATTTCATGCCTTTAATGTTCATTGATCCAACTTTGTGCAGTTCTCAGGATCTGGGTTCTTGTTGGATCTGCATTTCTTCACCTCCGATTTTGGTCAGGTCCTGCTCCTCATCTCTCTTTTCCCAGCTCAGGTGTGTTCGACCAACCAGGGGGGAGGTTTGGAGCTGATGTTCTGTTGATGGTCACTGATGGTCACTGATGGTCACTGATGGATGGTGATGGTCACTGATGGTCACTGATGGTTTTTATCTTTTGTGCTTCTCCCGCTCTGTTGAGCTGTGAAGCTCCTCAGGCCTCCCCTGCTGGAACAATGCCCTGCAAAGAAACTTCAGCGCCTTCCCCGGGGCAAAGACCAACAAAATCTTTGACTAAAGTTATAAAAAAAAATTTTAAACTGTTCTGTTTACCAACAGTGCCATCAGGCACCCTGAGCCGCCCCTCGGAGCTGTGACACACAGGGCTGGGGGCACTGTGCCATCCCCTCGCTCAGAACAGCCCTGAGCCAGGGTGGGACATTCCTGTTTTATCTCAGCCTGGGATGGATCCAGTGGGCTTGGGGTCATCGGGGCAGATGAGCAGAGCGAGGCTGGGGTACTACTTTTGAAGATTAAAAATAGAAATGAACCCTCACAGAGCAGTGGCTGTAGAGCAGGGGTTTGTTTGTTGCAGTGCTGGAGGTGAGGGGATCTCTCCACCCAACTCACCTACCTTTGTCATTTATACTGGAAGCATTTATTTATACAATAAGTGTTACTTAATATTGTTATGTCAGAATAACATCACCATATCTGCGTCCGGAACTTATTTACATAAAGTTACCTCATGATTATAAATAGTTTTTCCGCACCGCGCTTGCGCTTTCTCAATTTAGGTGGCATTAGAAAAATTAACCCACAAACACCAGAGGTTTGTGTCCAAAGAGGAGACAGAGGAGTCCTGTGACTTCATTTGAATAAAGGGAGAGGTCATGGGCATTTCCCATGGGGTCTCTCTCAAACTGATAGAGGAAGCAGCCTCTTTTAATTTCTCAACTGAACTTCCTTTTCTCCTTCCTCATTGGCTGAGGTGTTTGAGAGGTTCAGGCTCCCCAAAATCCCTGACAAAGCTCCCCTTCCAATATACACCCCCTTTAATAAACATCCCCCTTTCTTCTTTTGTGTTCTTCAGTCTCTGCTCCTGTAGTTCATTAACACAGTCCGGGTTCAGTCAATCAGTGGGATTCCCATGGAAATCATTCCCATTGTTCCTTCTATCTCCCGATATCGCTCTTATCTCACACTTTGTTTGTAAAGACACTCCCCTCTCATTCCTTTCACTGGTCTTGGGAGTCTTCTTCGAGGAAAACTTAAGGCCTTCCTCACATCTGAACTTTTTAACCTTTCCTTCAGAGCGTGCACAGTTACGGCATTTCTTGGACTTTCTGGATCCAACCGCCCTAAATTCTTCATCTCGAGGCTAATTGGTTTTACATTTACCAATTTTTCATTATTTTACCTTGTTGTTTCCCAATTAGTTATTGATTTTTCGAGGTTGTCTGCCTCGAAGTACATAAGTAAGTAAGAGGATAAGTGGATAAATAACTTTCCTAAGCACGTTTTTCCTTACTTAAATACTAAGCAACTAATTAACTACATTTAATTATTACCTTATATAGAAAGTCATAAATCAACTTGTATAAATATAAATACCTTATATAAAAAGTTATTAAATTCAAGTTATGTGAATATTAAAACGTTATAATTCAAGTTACATAAATATTTTATAAATCAAGCATATAAACATTAAAACATATACATATACAGATATACATGAACATTTTGTAACTTTGACCTAAATTATATAGGGCGTCACTTTCTGGGGATCTCTGATCCTGGGGCTTGGGAGAGATTGGGAAATTTGGGGGTGGGGTGTTTGTAAGGTTTGGATCTGGCAGTGTCACTGAAACTGTGGGAAAAATAAAAACCCGCCAACACTCTATTTGAAATTATAGAGAATCAGGCATTACTTGATTTTCTGGCCAGGATGTGCCAAGAGAAATATTCCAAATCTGAGGATTTTCCCTCAAACTTTATCCAGTCCAAACTCACAGAGATTCATCGTTTCAAAGTCCATCGGTCCAGAGCTGAGCAACACCCAGGATTCCCTTTCTTGTTAAACCCAAATTTCTTCACCTCTGATGTTCATTAGATCTTCATTCCTTGATTTTCTTCATCCTTTTTTTCAGGACTGGATGTCTCCAACTCTGCCAGAGGCTCTGGGGTGGGTGTTTGTAGGTGACCGCTGATATTCTGTTGATGTTCTGTCAATTCCATTTATTTTTTGGGGATATTTTTGGGTTACTCCCAGTCTGTTGATACAAACCCATCACAGTAGAGCAATATTTCATCACCAAAAAAACCCACCTTTTTTAAAAAACAGAATTCCTTTCTCCAAAGCAAAACCAGACTAGAGAAATAAAATAAAATTTTAAAAGCAGGATGGGTCACCAAGAACGAATCAGGGTCTGTTGTGAATGGGTTTGGAGCGGAAGGAGGGAGATCTGGGGGTGAGTGAGGCTCTGAGGATGGCTGCAGACAGGGAGCAGCTCCAGCCTGTCCACCCCAGGCTCACCTGAGCTCTGCTCCGCCGCGGAGCAGCTCCGAGGGTGAATTTGGGCAGAAGCGCCCGCAGCAGCAGCGCTTTCCCCGTGAACACGGCCGAGAAACCGCGAGGAGAACGCTCCTCAGAGCAGCTCCAGCCCCGCTTCTCCTCGGGTCCCCGCAGAGGGCGCAGAGCAGCTCCGAAGCAGCAGCTGTGTTTGTTTTTCCCTCGTTTCTCTGCTTTTCCCCTCCCAGCAAAGTGGCGGCTGTTAATTCCTCTTGATTTGCTGAGCGCAGCCTGCTTTGGAGAGGCCGTCCCTGCATCGGGGCGGATGATTCTGCTTCATCCCCACTGTGCTCCTGAGAGAGGCTGCAGGGAATCCTGCTGGAATCGGGGGACACCAATTTGGGGCAGCCAGAGAGCAGAGGCTGCGGGGAATCCTGCTGGAATCGGGGGACGCCAATTTGGGGCAGCCAGAGAGCAGAGGCTGCGGGGAATCCTGCTGGAATCGGGGGACGCCAATTTGGGGCAGCCAGAGAGCAGAGGCTGCAGGGAATCCTGCTGGAATCGGGGAACGCCAATTTGGGGCAGCCAGAGAGCAGAGGCTGCAGGGAATCCTGCTGGAATCGGGGAGCTCCGTACAGAATTTGGGGCAGCCAGAGTGCAGAGGCTTCGATCAGACCCACTGCCCGGCTGCTCCTCTGGTGGTGTCGCTGAAACTGCGGGGAAAACAAACAAAAAAACCATCCAACAACATTTTTAACGTTGGAGAGTCAAGGATGAAGTGATTTCTGTTGCACATCCTGGCCAGAAAATATTATTTTTTTTATTTTTTTTAATTTGTGCCATCTACACACAGTCCAGGTGTGTAGAAGGAAATAATTCCGTGACACATTCCGGCCAGAATGACATCCTGGCCAGAAAATAAAATAATGCCTCAACTCTCTGACGTGAAACACGTGGCTGGAGAGTTTTTGTTTTGTTTTCCCGCAGTTTGGGTAGCAGTGTTTTGGGATGGGATAACACTTGGCTCTCCCTGCATCTCCCCGTGTCCCTGGAGCACCCGTGGGAGGTGCAAAGTGGGGCCATCATGTTCCTCTCTATTCCCAGCTGTGCTCCCGCTCCCTGAGCTAGGCTGCAGGGAATCCAGCTGGAATCGGGGAGCTCCGTACAGAATTTGGGGCAGCCAGAGTGCAGAGGCTTCAGTCAGACCCACTGCCCAGCTGCTCCTCTGGTGGTGTGACAGAAACTGCAGGGGAAACAAAAAAAATATCCAACAACATTTTTAACATTTGAGAGTCGAGGCACTGCTTTATTTTCAGGATGTGTCACGGAATGATTTCTTTCTACATATCGGGGCTGTGTGTGGATGGCACAAATTTAAAAAAACGACTTTATTTTCGGGCCAGGATGTGCAACAGAAATAATTTCATCCACACACAACCCGGGTGTGTAGAAAGAAATCACTCCATAACACATTCTGACCATCCCGGGAAGTGTCACCCGTGTCACCCCTGGTTCCCCTGGCTCCAGGAGCCAGCAGGATCTCCCTGGCCATCCCGGGAAGTGGCACCCGTGTCACCCCTGGTTCCCATGGTTCCCCTGGCCCCAGGAGCCAGCAGGATCTCCCTGGCCATCCCGGGAAGTGTCACCCGTGTCCCTGCCGCGGTGCTGCAGTCCCCCTGCCCAGGAAATGCCTTGGCGATAAAATATTCCCCATCCCTTTCAGCCTTGGCTTTCCACTTCAGTAGAAATATCCTCTCCCCACTTCCCAAACAGCAGCGAGTTTTGGGGGGGATCCAAGCATGAAGCGGGGAGCACGAGGGAGCACGGACAGGCAGATTTTGTCTCCAAATGGCCGGGAAAATCGCTGGCTAATCAAAGCAGCAGCGCTTCCCTGATTGCGGCTCCGGCTGCCCGCCCTGCCCGATGCCCATTAGCTGATCGGGGTCAGCGGCCGGGCTCTGCGGATCCAAAACTCTGTCCCTCTGCCCCTCTGCCCGGGGAGCCGGTGGAGAGCCCGCAGAGAGCCCGCGGAGAGCCCGCGGAGCCGGGAGCAGCACGTCCTGGCACAGCGGCAGCAGAGCCATCAGCGCTGCTCTTCCTGGGCGCTCCATCCCCCAGTTCTGGTCTAACATCACAGCCAGATGGCAGAAAGAACCCTTCACGGAAAGGGTGATGGCAAACTGGAATTGTGCGCCCGGGGAGGCGGTGCAGTCACCGTGCAGGGACGTGTTTAACAAAAGGCTGGATGTGGCACTCAGCGCCGTGGTTTGGCTGATGAGGAGCTGTTGGGTTGCACTTGATGATCTCCAAGGTCTCTTCCAGCCTGGTTCATTCTGTGATTCGGTGTGTGATTTCTCACTGCTGCTCCCATCATTTTTGCTTTTTTTCTGATGGGAGCAAACCTTCCTGCTGCTGGGCTGGGGGCTCTCAGCAACGAGGTGGCCTTAAAGCAGCTCAGAGAAAGATCCAGACTGCAAAGGGCAGGGCAGGATGGGCGCTGTGAGCAGATTCACAATTCCCATGGGGCTGAGTTAATTTGGAACTGAACAGCAGTGCCTAAAGCAGCTCGGAGAAGGATCCAGACTGAGGAGGGAAGGGCAGGATGGGCACAATGAGCACGTTGTGAAATCCCACGGGACTGAGATCCTTTGGAACTGAACAGGACAAACAGCAGTGAGGTGTCCTTCAAGCAATTTGGGGAAGGATCCAGACTGAGGGCACAATGAGCAAGTTCAGAATTCCCATGGGACTGAGATCCTTTTGCACTGAACAGCAGTGCCCAAAGCAGCTCAGAGCAGGATCCTGACTGTGTAGAGCAGGGCAGGATGGGCACAGTGAGCAGGTTGTGAAATCCTACAGGACTGAGATCCTTTGGAATTGAACAGCAGCACCCAAAGCAGCTCAGAGGATCCAGAGTGCAGAGGGCAGGGCAGGATGGGCACAGTGAACAGGTTCACAATTCCCATGGGACTGAGCTCCTTTGAAAGAGAACATTGCAAACAGCAGTGCCCAAAGCAGCTTGGGGAAGGATCCAGATTGTGGAGGGGAAACAGGATGGGCACAGTGAGCAGGTTGTGAAATCCTACAGGACTGAGATCCTTTGGAACCGAACAGCAGTGCCCAAAGCAGCTCGGAGAACGATCCAAAGTGCAGAGGGCAGAGCAGGATGGGCACAGTGAGCAGATTCACAATTTCCAATGGCTGGGATCCTTTGGAACAGAGCAAACAGCAGTGCCCAAAGCAGCTTGAGAAAGATCCCAACTGTGGAGGGGAAGCAGGATGGGCACAGTGAGCAGGTTCAAAATTCACACAGGGCTGGGATCCTTTGGAACAGAGCAAACAGCAGTGCCCAAGGCAGCTCCAGTTGTGTTTTGTGGCCGAGTTTCTCCCCAGAATCTTCTCCTCTGTTACTTCCCCCCTTCTGCTTCCCTGCTGGAGGGGATAAAAAGGGAGCACGGGGTGGAGACGGGCGCTAAAAATAATCCACGTGGCTGTGGAAGGTTAACTGATCCTAAAAATAGCCCGATTTGAGTTACTCAGGCCACTTCTGTGCTGGGGAGTAAAGCGAGCTTAGGGAGATGTGAGGAGAACAAGCCGGAAGAAAGGAAAACTTGGCTTTCTCTCCTTTAAGGGAAGAGAATAAAATAAAAATTAAAATTTAAAAAAATGTTGGAAAGCAGTAAATCAGCTGGAGAAGATGAGCGCTGTGTTTATTTTTCCTGCTGCATTCAGCGAAGAGAGGGAAACTGAAAAGGCAGCGAATCCCAGAAATGTTCTGGGAAAAGCTCCTTGGGACAGCAGCTGTGGAGCCAGGGAGCTCCTGCCACGGGAAACCCTGCCAGAGGGGGCTTTGGGGGTTATTGGGGCAGGGAAAACCTTCCAGGGGTGCTTTGGGGGTTATTGGGGGTGGGGAAAGCCTTCCAGGGCTGCTTGGGGGCGTTTCTGGGAGCTCCTTCCCCAGGAAAAACCATCCAAGAACAGTTTGGGGCTTCCTGGGAGTAAGGAATCCTTTCCAGGGGCTCTTTGGGAGTTTTTGGGATCTCCTCCCACAAGGAACCCCTTCCAGGGATGTTTAGGGGGTTCCAGGGAGGTCCTGCTACAGGGAACCTATTCCAGGGACATTCCGGGGGCTCCTGGGAGCTCCCACCTCAGGGAAACCCATCCAAGGATGCTTTGGGAGTTCCTGGGAGCCGGGAACCCCTGCCAGGGGTGCTTTGGGGGTTCCTGGGAGTTCCAGGGGCACTCTGGGATGCCTCTGGAGTTCCAGAAACTCCCAAAGTACTCCTGGAGCTCCCAGAAATCCCCAGAGTGCCCTTAAAAGGGTTTCGCTGCTCCCAGAAACCCCCAGAGTGCCCCTAAAAAGATTTCCCTGCTCTCAGGAACCCCCAAACTGCCCCTGGAAGCAATTCCCTGCTCTGCTCTCTTTTCTCTGGGAATTCTGCCTTTATGAGAACCTGGGCCCACCCTGCAGACCCCAAATGCCCTCCTGGCGCCATACCCTGGCCCCAAATCCCACCCTGCAGACCCCAAATTCCCCTTCCAGAGCCATTTCCAGGTCCCGATTCCCACCCCTCGTGTTCCCCGTCCCTCTCCAAGGTGCTGAATCCTCCTTTCCCCTCCACATCCCAGATTTTCCTTTCCCTGGGCTCATCCATGTTACACTCCTGATCAAGGCATGCCCCATTTCCAGCGGGGCTCGTTTGCCTCCCCTTTTCCCAAAAACGTTTTCTGTGCCGAGAGATCCTACAGAAAACCCGAGCTGGGAACGTAAATACCACAAAAAAGCAGAGGAGAGATTCCTGCAAAGGCACAGAGTGTCTGGAAAAATCCCATGTGCAATTCCTCACCTTGCTGTCACCCAGGAGGTGACAATGCCACCGTCCCCGCAGTGTCTCACACTCTCAGCCCAACCCCAAATGGGTTTTTTTGAGGTTTAAAGGTTTTTCCCTGGAGGTTTAAAGGGAACTGTGCAGGAAAGGCAGCGCTCGAGCTGTGCTAGGAAATATTTTTAAAAGTCTGTGTCCCGTTGCCGTGGCGACAAAAGTTCTTAAAAGGAGGAAGATTAAAGTCCGGGCTGGGAATGGTGGCATGGGGAGAGGAAGGGGGGCTGCTGCCATGGCAACCCCAACCCCGAGGGTGCAATCATGGCAACCCCAAATCCCAGAGCACAATCATGGCAACCTCCAAATCCGAGGGTGTGATCATGGAAAGACCCACCAGGAATCCGAGGGTGCAGTCGTGGAAACCCCAAATCCGAGGGTGCTAGTCAATGGAATACCCACCAAATCGCAAGGGTGTGATCATGGTAAATGCCAGATCCGAGGGGTAGTGAATCTATGACAACCCCAAAATCTGAGGGTGCAGTCATGGTGACCCCAAATTCGAGGGTGCAGTCATGGAAACCCCAAATCTGAAAGGATGGCGATCATGGAAACCCCAAACCCAAGAGCATGAGAGGCGAAATGCGGGGGTGGCAGGATCTGGGGGGTTCTGTTTATCCATGAACACCTGGGGGGTTCTGCTTCACCATAAACTTCTGGGGGTTCTGTTTATCCATAAACATCTGGGGCAGTTCTGTTTGTCTCGTGAACATCTGGAGGGTTTGTGTTTATCCAGAAACATCTGGCTTTTCCTGATCCAATCAGGATCCCAGCTCCTCCTGATCCAATCAGGATCCCAGCTCCTCCTGATCCAATCGATCCAGCTCCTCCTGATCCAATCGATCCAGCTCTTCTAGATCCAATGGATCCAGCTCATCCTCCGTCCAAGGGGATCCCCTCAGGGGACTGTCCCCATCCAGGGTCACAGCCCAGATCCCAAACCCAGAGCAGCAGCTGAATATCCACCCTCTCTGCACACCCCAAAATCCCGGCTCTGTGTGCTGCCTGGCTGGGATGGATCCCGAGAATCCTCTCAGCAGCTCCAAATCCATCATCCATCCGTGCCCTCGGGCTCTGTGCTCGTTGCTCTTCATCCCTCAAAGGCAGGACAGCACCTCCTCCACCTCACATGGCTTCTCCGTGTCCCTGGCTGGAGTTCCCGGGGTTATGATGGGGTTGGAGTGCTTTGAAAAACACCCAGAGGTGTGAGAGGAAAAGTCATTAGCACAGAAAAACCCCCGCTGGCACAGGAGATCCTCCTGCAAACCGCTGCTGCGGCTTCATTAAAAGCTCTCATTCCAGCAGGATGGATTCGCTCAGGGTTAGCGAAATGAGAAATCATTTCTGCAGGGGGAGGAAGGAAAGAGCAGCCCAGGAGGAATTATCCGTTCTGAATTATGTGCTCAGCTTTCCCACTGTCCTATTGAGTCAGCAGCCAGGGCTGCATTTCCTACAACAGCCTTTCATGCTGGATTGTGGAGATATTCTCCTTTTCAGCCCCCAAAGATCACTCGGGTGGCCTTTCTTTTAGCAGCAATTATCCAAATCATCCATCCCTCTACCATCCCATCCCTCTGTGCTCCCTCCTGGTGTGGGATGTGGCCCTTGGGTGGGGATGGCTGGCGAGGGATGAGCCGATTCCAGCTGGAAAAACCTGATTGCTTCCCCTGATAATGAATTTTTCTGCCTTTTTAGCTCTGTGGGATCAGGGCTGATACCTGGTGGGGGCAGAGGTGGTGGGCACACAGTGCCTGGTGCTGGGAGGGGCAGGATGATCCCAGCAGGAGCAGCCAGGAGGGGCAGGGTGATCCCAGCAGAGTGATCCCAGCAGGGTGATCCCAAATGGGGCAGCCAGGAGGGGCAGGAGGGACAGGATGATCCCAGCTGGAACAGCCAGGAGGGGCAGGATGATCCTAGATGGAGCAGCCAGGAGGGGCAAGATGATTCCAAACGGGGCAGCCAGGAGGGGCAGGGTGATCCCAGCCGGGAGGAGCAGAATGGTCCCAGGAGGATGATCCCAGCTGGGGCAGTCAGGATGGGCAGGGTGATCCCAGCTGGGTGATCCCAGTAGGATGATCCCACCTGGAGCACTCAGGATGATCCCAGCAGGATGATCCCACCTGGAGCACTCAGGATGATCCCAGCAGGATGATCCCACTAGGATGATCCCAGCAGGATGATCCCAGTATCCCAGGGGAAGGGCAGGATGATCCCACTGGACCATCCAGGACCCACACAGATTCAGCCACACCTCACCCAGCCTGTCCCCCGTGCCACAAACCTGCCTGGATGGGGCACCCGCACCCCCTGGCTCTGGGGCCATGTCCTGCCCAGGTTCAGGTGGTGTTTGCAGATTTATTTTACACGTGGGGCCATGCTGTTGGAAGAGTAGATCCCACAGGGAAAATCCAGCAAGGACTTTGTTTCCTTGCTTTCCCAACCTGGCCACGATTTTGCTGATGGGCCACAAATATCTGCACCCAGACTAGTTTATAGAAAGAGTTATGGAACTTTTAATGGTAAATGAGAAGGTAAAACCACAGGACAGGAGGGGTGAATTATGCTGATTTTACATTTTGGGGTTTTACAAGCTGTTTTTTCGGCTGGTTTTGCTCATCCTTGGTGCCTGCCCCGAATTGGCTCAGCTTTTCCATCCCTTTGGTGGGACTGATGGGCCAGAAAGACTTGCAACCAGCTTAGTCTATAGAAAGAGTTATGGAGATTCTAATGGTAAATGAGAAAGCAAAATTGCAGGGCAGGAGAAGTGGCTGATTTTACATTTTGGGGTTTTAAGCCATTTTTCAGCAGTTCTTCTTTCTCATGGTGCCTGCCTCGATGGTGGGGCTGAATGGCCAGAAATATCTAAACACAAGACTAGTTTGTTTATAGGAGTTATGGAACTTTTAATGGTAAATGAGAAGGCAAAGTCACAGGGCAGGAGGTGACTGATGCTGGTTTTATATTTTGGGGTTTTAAGCTCTTTTTCAGCAGTTCTTTCTCATGGCACAGATTTCCCATCCCTTTGGCAGGGCGGATGGACCAGAAATATCTGCAACCATTTTAGTTTATAGGAGTTATGGAACTTTTAATGGTAAATGAGAAGGCAAAACCACAGGGCAGGAGGTGGGAATTATGCTGCTTTTATATTTTGGGGTTTTAAGCCATTTTTCAGCAGTTCTTCTTGCTCACAGTGCCTGCCCCGATGGCACAGAAATATCTGCAACCAGATTATTTTATAGAAGGAGTTGTGGAAATTTTAATGGTAAACAAGAAGGCAAAACCACAGGGAAGGAGGTGGGAATGATGCTGGCTTTATATTTTGGGGTTTAAACCATTTTTCAGCCAGTTCTGCTCGCCCACGCTACCCTCCCCATCCCTTCAGCCAGGCTCTGACCCTGCCACCGCTGCCACCATCACCCAGGATTGGGGCTGAGGTGTGGCAGCCGCCCCCTAACCCTGCTCCTGATCCCCCACAGATCTTCCACATGACGTACGACCTGGCCAGCGCCGTGGTGCGCATCGTCAACCTCATCGGGATGATGCTGCTGCTGTGCCACTGGGACGGCTGCCTGCAGTTCCTGGTGCCCATGCTGCAGGACTTCCCCGATGACTGCTGGGTGGCCCTCAACCGCATGGTGGTGAGTGACACGGGGGGAGGGCTTCTGGCTGCTTGGCTTTTCTTCTTTTCCCCTATTTCCTCTTCTTTTCCCCTGATTTCCCTGTCTTGCCCCCATTTTCCCCTATTTCCCCCTTGATTTCCCCATTCCTACTTCCCCCTATTTCACCTATTTTTTTCCTACTACCCTGTTTCCCCCTAATTTCTCCTATTTCCTCCCTTTGCTTCTCTTTTCCCCCTATTTCCCCTATTTCCGCCTATTTCCCTTGATTTCCCTCCCTATTTCCCATTTCTCCCTATTTCCCATTTCCGCTATTCCCCCTGATTTTCCCCTATTTTCCCCTATTTCCGGGCTGTGGGCACAGGGAGCCCTGAGACGGGGCTGGGGAGATCCAAAATCCCATTGCTGTCCTTTGCCATACTACCCTGCAGAGCACTGCGAGCATGGCATTGGGCCTGGGTTGCCCAGTGCCATCCCATCCTGGTGCCATCCCTGCCCAGTTCCATCCCATCCCTGCCCAGTGCCATCCCATCCCTGTCTGGTGTCATCCCCAGGGAGGATTTGGGGCAGGGGGACTCGTTCAGGATGGATTTAGTGCTGCTGCATTGTGCCTGTGTCCCGGCGCTGCCGTGCCGTGCCTGTTCCATGCGTGCACCCCATGCCCATGTCCGTGCCGTGTCCCGCTGACCCGTGCCCGTGTCCCGCAGAACGATTCCTGGGGGAAGCAGTACTCGTACGCGCTGTTCAAGGCCATGAGCCACATGCTGTGCATCGGCTACGGGCAGCAGGCGCCGGTGGGCATGTCGGACGTGTGGCTCACCATGCTCAGCATGATCGTGGGTGCCACCTGCTACGCCATGTTCATCGGCCACGCCACCGCCCTCATCCAGTCGCTGGACTCATCGCGGCGCCAGTACCAGGAGAAGGTAAGGACAGCCCTGCTGGGCCCGGGGGTGGCTCTAGGGAGCCTGGGGTGGTTCCTGACCTCTCTGGAGGAGCCCAGGGTGCTCTTTGTGCTCTCTGGAGGAACCCAGGGTGGTCTCTGTACTCTATGGAGGAGCCCAGGGTGCTCTTGTACTCTCTGGAGGAGCCCAGGTGCTCTTTGTGCTCTCTGGAGGAACCCAGGGTGGTCTCTGTACTCTCTGGAGGAGCCCAGGGTGATTTCTGTACTCTCTGGAGGAGCCCGGTGCCTCTTTGTGCTCTCTGGAGGAACCCAGGGTGGTCTCTGTGCTCTCTGGAGAAACCAAGGGTGTTTTCTGGCCTGGCCAAAGGGAGCTCAGGGTAGCCCATGTGCTCTCTGGGGGAACTAGTATGGTTTCTGGGCTCTCTGAGGAGCTCAGGGTGCTCTCTGTGCTCTCTGGAGGAGGTCGGGGGGGTCTTTGGGCTGGCCAAAGGGAGACCAGGATGGTCTCTGTGCTCTCTGGAGGAGCCCAGGGTGCTCTTTGGGCTCTCTGGAGAAACCAAGGATGGTCTCTGGGCTGGTCAAAGGGAGCCTGGGTAGCCCATGGTGCTCTCTGGGGGAACTCAGTGGTTTCTGGGCTCTCTGCAGGAGCCCAGGATGGTCTTTGGGCTGGCCGAAAGGGAGAGCTGGGTGGTCTCTGTGCCTCTGGAGGAGCCCAGGGTGTTTCTGTGCTTCTGAGGAGCCAGGTGGTTTCGTGCTTCTGGAGGAGCCCAGGGTGGTCTGTCGTTTGGCTGTCCTGGGGGAAGACTCAGGGTGGTCTCTGGGCTGGCCAAAGGGAGCCAGGGATGGTCTCTGGGTTATCTGGAGGAGCCCAGGGTGGGTTTTGTGCTGGCCAGAGCAAGCCCAGGGTGGGTTTTGTGCCATCCAAAGGGAACCCAGGGTGGTTTCCCCACTGAGCAGAGGGAGCCAGGGCTGCTGTGAGTGTGAGAGGCTGAGGGAGCTGTCCCTTGGCCATCCCTCCCCATCCGCCATCGCACGCGCGGGAAGAAGCTGAAGCGGGGCCAGTTTCCAACAGCGGGGCGAGGGGGTGGTTGGTGCTGTCTCTGCCTGTCTGTACCTCACCGTGCCAGTGTCACCAGTACCTGGAGTTGTGAGGAATTTCTTCCTTTCCCAGATCTTATTCCAAAGCCCGGGTGAACATTCCGGAAGGTGAGGTTTTGTTCAGTAAGTGCTGCCTTTGAAAATATCCCGATTGTTCACCTGGAATGGCCCCAAAGCCTGGCCCCAAAGCCCAGCCCGAGGCTCAGGAGCTCCGAGCAGCTTCCCCAGGGGGCTGTGGGTGAAGGGCACCACTTGTGGGCTGCAGGTGAATTTTGGTTCGGGGAGAGGTGGGATGACCTTGGAAGGGGTTTGAGACACTGGGATGGCAGTGGGAAGAGAGCAGGGAACACCGGGGGCTGACTCATAATAGGGATAGGGAATATTGGATAATAGGGACAATCCCAAAGCTCAGCTGGAGCTGAAGGAGGGGAGAGGCCCAGGAGCAGAGCGTGGAGGCCTGGGATGCATCCAGAGCACCCCGACTCTGGGTCCTGTGGGACAGCTGGACCAGGCTGTGGCAGTGAGAAGGACACTGCAGCACGGGCAGCGCAGGCTGATCAGATCTGGAGCAGAGGATTTATTCACATGGGGCTGGAGGAGCAGAGGAGTCAAGGACGGGCCGGCAGAGCCAAGCCCCGGCCAGCCGGGCACTGCCAGGGCCGCACCTGCAGCACCGGGCACTGGGCTCGGCTCCAGCCTGCGCTGGACACAAGGGCACAGCCTGCCCCGGCACCTGGAGCCCAGCCAGAGCTCGGGACATCGGCCCTGGGAAGGCAGCAGGGACTGCAGAGGGGGCAGAGGGGCAGCGGGAGGGGTGGGAGCCTGGTGAGAACGCGGTGTGAGGAAAATTAACCCACAAACACCAGAGGGTTGTGTCTAGAAAGGCAGCAGAGGAGCTGTGACTTTATTTGAATAAAGGGCGAGGCATGGGACATTTCCATGGGGTCTCTCAAATTGCTGAGGGTGCAGCCTCTTTTTATCCACGTTCCCGGCCTCATTTCCCTCTCTTTTTCCCTCTGGCTGAGGGACTGAGAGGTGCAGACTCCCCAAATCTCCTCATACAGACCCCATCTAATGTGCATCCCTTGCCCCTTTTATTTATTCTTTGTGTCTCTGTTCTTTTTCTCTCAGTCCAGGAGTTTAGCACAGCCTCGGGTCAGTACCAGTCTGTGTGAATTGGTGGAATTCCTATGGAATTTATGGTTCCTCCCATTGCTCCTTTCACCCATCATTATCTGGCCTTATCTCCCAGCAGACCCCATCATTTGTTTGTAAAGACATCGATCATTCATTTCAGAGGGGATGGGAGCGAGGGGGTTTCAGGAGAGGGGCTCGGTGACAAAGAGAGCCCTGAATATCCCACATTCCCTGGGCAGTGCTCATTCCCCAATTTTCCTCCCTGGATCAAAGCCCCAGAGATTGAATCCGTTCATTTTCAACCGGGAAGCGACGGCCCAAAACCAAAAATCTATTTCTGTTGCCTTTTTGCATTCCTGAGCACCCCAAAAGGAGGTGGTTAAAAGGAGGCTGCTGCGGGATCCGCAGCCTTGCAGCTCAGTTGAACCCACTCCTCCTGGACGGATTGCTGCTGGAGCAGACTGCGGAGAGAATCTCAACAAATTTGGAGATTGCTGAGAGGCAGCACGATTGAGGGAGCTCAGCCGGGCGCGCTGAGGGCCTCTCCTCTTCCTGGGCTTTGCGGGGGCTGCGGGAGATGGGCTGGGCTGGGAGTGGGGCTGGGAGCGGTGGGAGCAGATGATGGGCTGGGGCTGGATGGGGAGCTGGGATGGGAGTAAGGGGCTGAGAGTCAAGGGTGGGAATGGAGCTGGCTGGGAAGGGAGCGGAGCAGAGCTGGGAGCAGGAGCTGGGAGCTGGGATGGGTAGCTGGAAGCGGAAGCTGAGGGAGCTGGCCTTGGTAGTCAGGGGATGGGTAGCCTAGGTGAGGGAGATGAGCGTGGCATGGGAGCGGGGGCTGGGTCAGGGGTGGGAATGGAGCTGGGCATGGTAGTTAGGACCTGGGGCTGAGCTTGGGAGAGAGATTGGAGCTGAGAACAGAGCTGGGAAAAGAGGTTGGGTAGTCAGGGTGGGTGAGGGGAGTGAGCTGGGCAGATTGAGATGGGAGCAGAAGCCTGGGAGTGGGAATGGGAGGGAAGTCTGGGAGCTGGAAGCTGTAGCTGGGAGCAGAGCTGGGAGTGGGGCTGGGAGCAGCATTGGCAGGGCTCGGAGCTGTTCTGAGGAGCTGGGCTGGGAGAGGAGCTGGGAGCTGAGCTAGGGAGCTAGAGCTTGGAAAGGGAGGCTAGTTCTGGGGAGCTGCCGAGCAAAGGGATGCGGCAGAGAGGGAGAGGCACAGCACAAACACAAGGAGGAGAGAAGGCCGTAGCTGAGAACTGCCCCAGGGGCTCTGCTGTCTGGAACCCTCAGCACAGGTTTTTAGAGGGTTTTTGGGGAGGTTTCAGATTGCCCAGACCTCTGGCAGCCTGCTGGTTCTTCCCTTGGACCAAGAGGGAAAAGAGGAGGAAGAGCCAAGCTGTGCTGTGTGCTGGCTTCGGGAGCAGCCTTGGATTATCCAAGCACTGGGACATTCAGTCCCTATCCTGCCCAAATCTCCTCCTGCAGCCTCTCACTTGTGCTGTGCCAGTTGTGCCTGGCAGGGAGGTTGGCTGGGTTCCGGGGGGTGGCAGGAACCACCCAGAATGCAGAAATTCCCCCTGGAGACCGGGAGCTGCTGAGGTTCCTGTGTCCTCTATGGCACAGAGCGTGCCCAGCACCTGGCAGTGGCACAGCCCTGGTGTAGATCCAGCCCTGGGATCCATGGGGTGACAGGAACCATGGAGAATCCAGAATTTCCCCTCCAAGGCCAGGAGCTGCTGAAATTCTTGAGCCCCCTGTGGCACAGAGCACTCCCAGCACGTGGCAGTGACAGTCACAGTGCAGATCCAGCCCTGGGACCCATGGGCTGGCAGGAACCATGGAGAATTCAGAATTTCCCCTCAGAGGCCGGGACCTGCTGAGGTTTCTGTGTCCACTGTAACACAGACCACTTCCAGCACATGGCAGTGGCACAACCCCAGTGCAGATCCAGCCCTGGGACCCATGGGCTGGCAGGAACCATGGAGAATTCAGAATTCCCCCTCAGAGGCATGCTTTCCTGACCTCCTTGAGCTCATTTCTTATTCCAGGTCGCTTTTCTGCCAGATTGGTGGGTAAAAAGAGCTGATTTCGAGCTCAGTGAGTGCCAGAGCTGGTGCAGGTGCTATGGAGGGGATCAAGGACAGGAGCAGGAGTACAGGACCCCCTTCAGCTGTTCACAGATCAGCTCAGGCCTTACCTGAACCCTGCAGAATTCCCCCCAGCCTCCAATGAGAGGAGGAGTGTTCCCTGCCCAGGAGAAGAGCCAGATAGCCAGATATGCAAATTATTTTCACGCTTTCTGCAGGTTCTCCCCATTAATTTCTCCCCCTAATCCTGCAGCTCGGCTGGATTAGTATTTCTGTCGAGTCACCATGCACAGCCTTCCCCTCCTCCCCAGCGCTCCGTAACCTTGAGGGCTGGCGAGGGCGACGGTGCTGCTCGCTGCAGCTCCGCGGAGCAGGGCAGGGGCAGGGGTGACCCTCACTCCCGGCGGGATGCGGGAGGCTCAGGGCAGGGAAAGGGGCGCTCCGGGCCCACTGTCACTCCCGGCGGGATGCAGGGACACTCCGGGCTCGCTCTTACTCCCGGCGGGATGCTGGGACACTCCGGGCTCGCTCTTACTCCCGGCGGGATGCAGGGACACTCCGGGCTCACTGTCACTCCCGGTGGGATGCAGGGACGCTCCGGGCTCACTCCCAGCGGGATGCAGCGACACTCGAGGCTCGCTCTCGTTCCCCGCGGGATGCAGGGGGCTCAGCTCCCCCGGTGCTCCTCGGAGCAGGGCAGGGGCTCTCCGGGCTCTCTCCCAGCGGGATGCAGGGACACTCGGGGGTCGCTCTCTTTCCCCGCTGGATGCAGGAGTCACCGAAACTGCGGGAGAAACGAAAACTCTCCGACAACATTCTTAATGTCAGAAAGTCAAGGCATCACTTGATTTTCTGGCCAGGATGTGCCACAGGAATAATTTCATCCACACAAGGTCCGGGTGTGCAGAGAAAATCATTCCGTGACACATGGATTTTACAGTCAAACCCAGAGAACTTTATTAGTTTAATGTTCGTCGGTCCAGCGTTGCGTAGTGTTTAGTATCTGGTTTCCTATTGGAAATCCCATGGATTTCCTCACCTCTGATGCGAATCAGGTCCTCCTCCTTATCTCTCTTTTCCCAGCCCAGGTACCTCGGACCACGCCAGGGGGTCTGGGAAATGTTTGGGGTAGATGTTTGTTGAAGTTCTGCTGATGTTTGTTGATGTTTTGCTGATGTTTGTTGATGTTTGCTGATGGCCGTTATATTTCAGGGATCTTTTGGGATGCTCCCAGTCTGTTGAAATGTTGAGCTCATCTCCCTTGACGGGTGGGAAATCTCCTAAAAAAAACCCCTATAACATTCTTTTCCCCAGGGCAAAGGCAAACCAAAATCCCCGACTGAAGTTATATACAAAATGTGTAAATTGGTGTTTTCCACCAAATGGAGCTGGTGCGGCCCGTGCTGCCCGCGAGCAGCCCGCGTTGGTGGCGTGTCGCAGTGACCGTGTCCCTCCTGTCCCCTGCTCAGTACAAACAGGTGGAGCAGTACATGTCCTTCCACAAGCTGCCCGCCGACATGCGCCAGCGCATCCACGACTACTACGAGCACCGCTACCAGGGCAAGATGTTTGACGAGGAGAGCATCCTGGGGGAGCTGAGCGAGCCCCTGCGCGAGGTGAGCGGGCCAGGGGCGGGCAGGGCACCCCTGGCAGCCGGGGGGCTCCGGGGGCAGCGGCCCTTCCCCCTCCCCCCTCCTTCCCCTTTCCCCTTCCCTTCCCTTCCCCTTCCTTCCCCTTTCCCAGCAGCGGGGTTGGGCTTTCCTCAGCCGGGCTCGGTGATCCAGCCCTGCCTGGTGCCTCGGAGCTCCTCTCCCTGCCCTCTCCCGGCACCGTCCCAATTTACCCGGGATAATTCCTCCTCTGGGCACATTTGCGCTGTTTTGTCCCCAATGAGGAAGGATGAAGGTAGTGACCGCGGGTTGGCTCCAGCTCACCCTGCCCGAGATCGGGGAAGCGAGGGATGATGGCAGTGACCACGGCGTTGTCTCCAGCCCGCCCCGCTCCGTGCTCGGAGCACCCAGAGCCTGCCCCCGACAAAGTTTGTCCCAGTTTGTAATGCCCAGGTAGGGTGGGGATCTCCGCAGGTCGTCAGGGGGTCACTAACTGTATGTGCGTCCTTTCTGCTCCCTGTCCCCTCCTCTTCCTCGCTGTCTTTCACACCGCCCGTGCTCAGGAAATCATCAACTTCAACTGCCGCAAGCTGGTGGCCTCCATGCCGCTGTTCGCCAACGCCGACCCCAACTTCGTGACGTCCATGCTGACCAAGCTGAAGTTCGAGGTTTTCCAGCCCGGCGACTACATCATCCGCGAGGGCACCATCGGCAAGAAGATGTACTTCATCCAGCACGGCGTGGTCAGCGTGCTCACCAAGGGCAACAAGGAGACCAAGCTGGCCGACGGCTCCTACTTCGGAGGTGCGTGCTGCTCGCCCACCCTCCCGCGGCCGCGGCACTGCCAAGCTCAGGTGTTCCCCAAATCGGGCTGGGTCCGCTGGGGCTGATCCCCGGCACCTCCACCCCCGGAGCTGTGAAGTGGGAGGTGCCTGGTGGGTCACAAATAGCGACAGGACACAGCAGGGAAATTCGGTCCTTGCGGGTTCATTTCTGTCTGGCAGCTCGCTGAAGCTGAGAGCCTAAAGGTGAAAATGGGCCGTTCCCGGTTGTCCAGGCGCATTCCCACTCCTGCTGCCCGGCATCTGCCACGGGAGGGGCTGCGTAAACGGGGAGGGTGAAACAGTCCCTGCTCTGCCCCGCCCTGGAGGGCAGCGGAGCTCCGGAGGGGTGGGGCAGGCTGGAGGCTGGGAAGGATTTAGGGCATCGCTGTGCGGAGGGCATAGAGGCCCCTCTGCTACCCGAGCCCGCGGGGAGCCCGAGGCCGGCAGGGCAGGACAGGCACCGTGATGCCTAAATCTGGCTCCCTAAACCAGAGCTGGACAAAGTTCAGAGAATCCAAAGCAGTTCTGTTGATTGCAGAACCTTCAGGGCCATCCAGGGCAGTCCCAGCCCACCCAGGGGTGCACCCACAATGGACAATGGCTCACGGGTTTTTCACCCTTTCTCACTTTCGTCCATTTGCACATCTGGGCTGAATCCTCCAATTGCAGCTGCAGCCAATGCAGTCATTCACTCCAACTTGGCTCCCCCAATTCTCTGTTGTTTCCATCTCTTGGGGCCTGGCACAGGGAGGTGTCCTTGAGTTTGGGGCTGCAGAGGAATTGTTTGTGTAAAAATGGGAGAGCAGAGCTGAACTGTCTGTGGAGTCTGGAGTTACCCACTGAAGAATCACAGGGGTACAGAGACATGGAAATAGAGAAGCTGAAATCCTGCGGCATCAACGGCACTGTCTTTATGCTCTGCCCTGCTCTCATCCCCTCTCTCTCTGCAGAGCTCTGCCTGCTGACCCATGCAGGGGGGATGCAGGGGTGCAGGAAGGGATGCAGGGGTGCTCCTGGGGTCCCTGCTCTCATCCCCTCTCTCTCTGCAGAGCTCTGCCTGCTGGGAGGGGCACAGGGGGTCCTGGGGGGTCCCTGCTGGGCTCTCAGCCCCTCTCTGTCTTGCAGAGATCTGCCTGCTGACCCGTGGCCGGCGCACGGCCAGTGTCCGAGCCGACACCTACTGCCGCCTCTACTCGCTGTCCGTGGACAACTTCAACGAGGTGCTGGAGGAGTACCCCATGATGAGGAGAGCCTTTGAGACTGTGGCTCTGGACAGGCTGGACAGGATTGGTGAGTCCCAGGCTCGGGGCTCAGTCCCTGTGGGAGCTGGGGAGGGAGGGAAGGAGATCCTCGGCTGTCCTTGGTGGCTTCAGCTCCCTCCAGGAGCGCTGATCTAAACCTGCTGAGGGTGAGTTCGGGTTGGATACTGGGGAGAAAATGGGGCTCAGATGGGGCTGGCACTCAGGAATGGGGCTGGGACTCAGGAATAGGGTTGGCACTCACAAATGGGGCTGGGACTCAGCAAAATGGGGCTTACACAGAAATGGGGCTGGCACTCAATGGGGGCTGGCACTCGCAGGAATGGGGCTGACACAGAAATAAGGCTGACATTAAAATGGGGCTGGCATTCAGAGAAATGGGCTGTCACTCGGAGTGGGCTGGCACTCAGGAATGGGGCTGGCACTCAGAATGGGCTGCACTAAAAAAGGCTGACCGGAAATGGCTGGCCTCAGAAAATGGGGCTGGCACTCAGGAATGGGGCTGGCTCTCAGTAATGGGGCTGGCACTCAGGAATGGGGCTGGGACTCAGGAATAGGGCTGGCACTCACAGAAATGGGGCTGGCACTCAGAGAAATGGGACTGGCAGTCAGAGAAATGGGGCTTACACAGGAATGGGGCTGGCACTCGCAGGAATGGGGCGGGCACTCAGAAATGGGGCTGACAGAGAAATGGGGCTGATCACTGATCAGTGATCGTTTCACCCCGATCAGACCAGCCCCTGTGCCTTGCTCCTGCCCCGGCTGCCAGGCTGTGTGTGGTGTTTGTGCGTGGCAGTGCCTCTGTGGCTCTGCAGTGCCCGTTCTCCGCGTGGCACCGTTGGCGAGTGCCCCAATTTGCTGTACCCCGTTACGTAAGGCACGCCGCCCCGCTCGCGGCTGCCTCAAACCCGCTCCCAGTGACCACTGGAGCTGAAAATTGGATTTTCACAAGTGTTTGCATTCGTCCAACACCACCACTCAAACACTCGTTGGAAGCAAGGCCGGCACGGGTGGTGAATATTGTGCATATTGTGCATATTTTGAATAATGTGAATATTGTGAATATTGACAGACCCAAGGGCTCAGAACCTTTCAGAAATATCAGTGTTCGATACTCTTCTGCTGAAATAAACCCCGAAAATTCGGGCACAGATGCTTCCCACCCAGACCAAGGTCACTAGTGAGAGGTGAAGGCCTCCCAGAAGCTGGAGGAAGTTCTTGTTTTCCTTTTCCTCTGGATCGTTTGCCGCGTGGTTTGAACCACGTGTGCTTCCAACGCCACTCAAGTTTGGATACAAAGATCCCACTTAAGTTGGGATTAAAGATGCCTTGAGCTTCCTCCAGGCATTGCAGATGCTAAAAAACCACAGAAAAGCGAGACAACCCAATTCCAGCCTCAAAACAGAATTTATGATATTATTGCAGTGGGAGAGTGTCCAAGACAGGACAGAAATTTGAAAAGCTTTATCTATAAACAACCACACAAAGAGCTGTTCCCAAATTCTGGCCTGCAGCTTGTGCCCACCCTCTGCAGCTGAAATCCTGCAGGGTTTGCAATCCTGGCCTGAGTGACCCTGTGATGGATGGGAGGATGGGATGGGATGGGATGGATGATGGATGGGGATGGATGGAGAGGATGGATGGGATGGATGGGATGGGATGGACTGTGCTATCCTGGGCTGGGCTGGTCAGGAGCTGGCAGCAGTGCCCAGCTGTGCCCAGAGTCCTTGGGTGTCCTTGTGGTGCCATGGCTTCCAGTCCCTCGTCCTGTAGGGACAGTGATGTTCACAGAGGGGGATGTTTGTAGGGACAGTAATGCTCCCAGAGGGGGATGTTTGTAGGGCACACTAAAGCTCACAAAGGGGATGTTTGTAGGGACAGTAATACTCACAGAGGGGATGTTTGGGGCTCATAAGGGGGATGTTTGTAGGGGACACCAAAGGTCACAAAGGGGGTGTTTGGGGGCTGCTCCCCTGGGGACAATCCTGGAATGACTGACCCCAAATGTGGGTAACTCACCCAGTGTGTGCTCAGCACCCCATTGACACCATAACCAGGTAAAGCTCAGGGAATGTGGGGGAGTGACCCCAAAACTGTACAGGGGAGAGGAGCGGGGTGGGCTGGTCATGGGGGGATAAATACAGCTACGAGATGGGTATTGATACTGATACTGGTATTGATAGTGATATGGGTATTGATAGTGATTCTGGTATTGATAGTGGTATGGGTATTGATACTGATATAGGTATTGATACTGATATGGGTACAGAGATGGGTATTGATACTGATACTGGTATTGATACTGATACAGATACAGAGATGGGTATTGATACTGATACTAGTATTGATACTGATACATTACAGGTATTGATTCAGATACAGATACTGATACTGGTAAAAGTACATATGCTTATACTGATACAAATCCAGATACAAATGGATATGGATATGGATACAGATATTGGTACAGATACAGATGTTGATACAGATATAGATATGGATATTGATACAGGGACAGATACAGATACTGATACAGGTGCAGATCCTGATATTGATAAAGATACAGATACAGATAATGATACAGTTCTCTTTGAGGCTGCTGAGCCAGGGCATGCAAGGACAAAAGTCCCGTGGCCCAGGTGTGCTGTGGCAGAGCAGGTGTGATTCGGCACAAAGTTTCATTGCAAATTCCCACTGGGCTCTGCCCAGCCCCTGGCAGGGCTGGAATTTCTTATCCTGGTCCTGAGGGGAAACACAGGTGCTCCTGTGCGGTGTCCTCTCTCCTGACCTGAATAACTCACAGATGTCCCTGTCAGTGAGGAATCACATTTCAATGACACTGTGCCATTCCTCTGGCTGGAAATCCTCTCCCATCATCTCCAGCGTGGAGATCTGGGTTTATTCAGCAGAGAGAACAAAGCCTTTGGAGGTTTTCTGTCTCTCCCAAGGTGGCTCAGGTGAACCACACCTGGAAGTGCTCCCTAGCACAGGGGGGACCTCAGGCTTCAGCAGGAGCTGAGCACCCAAATTCCTTGTTCTTTAGGACTGAGGCCCCGACTCAGAGTGTTCTGTGTTCAGCCTGAGGAGAGCTGTCAGTAACTCACCAGCCACGGGGAATGTAAATTACTGCAGTTAAATCAGGGGGAGCTGGCAGCCCTGCCCACCTGGAAATGCCATTCCTCCTGTGACTCCAGGGGAAAAACAGCCCTGGACAGCCTGGGAGCGGGAGCAGAGCTGAGGAGAGCTCGGGAGCCCTGGCCCTGATGCTGACCTTGCTCCCACTGTCTGCATGGAGATAAAACACCTGCTGAGGGAATGTTTCACCACTCCAGCACCTTTAGAAAGGATTCTCAGCCCTCTTTTTAATCACCTGAAGGAACCTGCTCACCAGTGACACCTCTCCTCTTGGGAGCTTTTCCTTGCCTTGAGGGCACTCCAGGATCTGTCTGCAGCCAGCCACACTTCAGAGCGCCAGCTGGTAGTGCCAGCGTGCCCCGAGTGTCCCAGAGCATGTCCTGTCACAGCTGCCAGCTCCAAAGGGCTCTGGGGAGGGAGTGCAGGAGCCTTGCCACCTCTTGGCTTCAGTCTGCAGAGCTGAGTGAGAGCCAGGAGTGTCCGAGGCAGCGCAGGGTGTCCCAGCCTTGGGAATGGCCCAGCTCGGTGTATTCCATATTTCCATATTTCCATTCTGTCCAGCCCTGTGTATTCCATATTTCCATTCTGCACAGGTTGTCCCAGCCTGCCCAGCTCAGTGTATTCCATATTTTCCTATTTTCACTTTGCACAGGGTGTGCCAGCCTTGGGAATGGCCCAGCTCAGTGTATTCCATATTTTCATATTTCCACTCTGCCCAGCTCTGTGGGAAGAGTGGGAAGGAAAAGCCTCATTTTTCGGGAGCAGAGCTGTGCTGGGATTCCTCAGCTGACAATGTCCAGCAGGTGTGTGACCAGCAGAGCCTGGCTGTGCTCTGCTCCCCACAGAACCTCATGTTTTGGGAATTGTTTGGTTTTTTGAAGAGGGGAAGCCATCAGGGGCAGGCCTGAGCCCCACGGGGAGGGAGGAGAGGGAATTGTCCATCCTGAATGTGCCCCCAGGGTTTGTGGAATCCAGCAGGGAAGGGCAGGACGCAGTGAGAGCTGCCCTGGGAGCTGCTGGAGCTCACACCTCCATGGATTCACACCGCCAGGCTCTCAGGAGGTCACTCTGAGTGTCCAGAGCAGCTCTGGGAGGTGTTCTGAGGGTGCACTCAGGGTTTGGGAGGTGTTCTGAGGATGCTCTCAGGGTTTGGGAGGTGTTCTGAGGGTGCACTCAGGGTTTGGGAGGTGTTGTGAGGATGCTCTCAGGGTTTGGGAGGTGTTCTGAGGATGCTCTCAGGNAGGATGCTCTCAGGGTTTGGGAGGTGTTCTGAGGATGCTCTCAGGGTTTGGGAGGTGTTCTGAGGGTGCACTCAGGGTTTGGGAGGTGTTCTGAGGGTGCACTCAGGGTTTGGGAGGTGTTCTGAGGGTGCACTCAGGGTTTGGGAGGTGTTCTGAGGATGCACTCAGGGTTTGGGAGGTGTTCTGAGGGTGCACTCAGGGTTTGGGAGGTGTTCTGAGGATGCTCTCAGGATGGGTCTGACAACTTTGTGGAGCTTTTCCCAAGAGGTCCTTGGTTGCCAGCAGAGCCCTTCCCACAGCAGGGAGTGCAGCTCAGTGTGGATCCACCTGTGGTTTATCCATCCATCCATTCCTTACACTCTTCCAACTGGGAAATTAAGAATGACTTTGAATTCTTCATTCCAGCCCATTTCCCTGTGCACATGGACCCTCAGACCATGGTGGGAGCCGGAGCAGCTCCTCCCAGACAGGGAATTCCAGGGACAGGGAAACAGCCCTGGAGAACCTGGCCAGGAATTCCTGGGACAGGGAAACAGCCCTGGAGAACCTGGTCAGGAATTTCTGGGATGGGGAAACAGCCCTGGAGAACCTGGTCAGGAATTTCTGGGATGGGGAAGCAGCCCCGGCAAACCCAACCAGGAATTCCCAGAACAGGGAAACAGCCCTGGCAAACCTGGCCAGGAATTCCCAGGATGGGGAAACAGCCCTGGTGAACCTGAGCAGGGAATTCCTGGGACAGGGAAGCAACCCCGGTAAACACGGCCAGGAATTGCCAGGACAGGGCAGCTGGATTGCCCCTCTGGGGCTGAATTCCTGCAGGACACAGCTCAGGAGCTCCTGGCGAGGGAGGGCACGGTCCCAGTGCTGAGCTGGGATGTGCAGCCAGGAGCCAAACCAGCCTTTGAGCCCGGGATAACCTGTGAGGAGCTGCGGGAAGTGCCGAGTGCCGGGAGCAGCCACTCTGACGGCAGCCCGGGCAGAAGGCAGCCTCAGAAAACGAGAATATTTCAAATTTATGCAAATTCAGAAAGCAATTTAGTGACCTGAATTCTGAAAGTGCAGCCCAGTGGGCTCGGAGAGAATGGGAAGGAGAAAAGAACAGAAAGTCACAGCTAATTTCCCCCGTGTCTGGGCAGAATTTTAACAACAGAAAGCTAATTTTGATTGTTTGATAGAAGATTTATTGTCGAGTGCTGGCTCCTTTCATGAGAGCACAGGAGCCTTTCTCCCTGCTCTTTTGTGTGCTATCTGCAGCCGAGGCAAATCTGACTTTGCAGTTCTTAATTAGGGGAGCAGCATCTGCTTGCTTCGTTTCCATAATTTTGCATTCCCCGCTCCACTTCAAAGCACACCAGGAGCTCTGCTCTGAACATCTCCAGGCCCTAAACACCCTCCTTTCTCCCCTATTTTTAGCCCATTGTTGCAGTGAGGCACACAGGGAGTTCTGAAGCTGGGGAGAGGAGCTTGGGGGGGCTGTAGATGGTTGCTGTGCTCCGGGGCAGCTCCGTGAGCTTGGGCAGAGCTTTCAGCAGTGACTTGGGGTGCCCCGGTTCTCTCAGGACCCCACACTTTGCCCAGGTCTTTGATTTCCATGGGATAAACTTCCCAGAAGGACAAACTCTGTGTGACCCTGATTGCAGAGGAGCTCAAGGCCTTTCAGCCTTGTCCTGCTGCGGTTCCCCACTGGTTGAGCTGGAGCTCAGGGCTCCCCTGGGCGAGGCTGGGAGGCAGAACCTCATCCCTGAGGGGTCAGTGGAGCCAAACCCATCAGCTGAGTGTCCTGCTTTGTGCCCTGCTTCCCTCTGGGGCTGCTGGGACAAGGAATCTGAGCAGCAATCGGGATGGGAGCAGTTTCATCAATGAGATGAGGAGGAGGAGGAATAACCTCAGCACCGATCTTGGCCGGGCAAAGAGAGTCCCGTTGCTCATCCCACTGCTGGTTTATGGCCATGCAGGACCTCAGCCAGCCCTGCCAGGAGGGGTTTGTCCCTGGAGGGCTTTGCTTGGGGCCTGTTCCACTCTGGAGCTGGAGGGAAGTGGCGTTTCCCCAGCATTTCCCCAGCATTTCCTCAGCATTTCCCCACAATTTTCCCAGAATTTCCTCAGCATTTTCTCAGCATTTCCCCAGAATTTCTCCAGCATTTCCTCAGAATTTCCCCCACATTTTCTCAGCATTTCTCCAGCATTTCCCCCACATTTTCTCAGCACTTCCCCAGCATTTCCCCCACATTTTCTCAGCATTTCCCCCACATTTTCTCAGCATTTCTCCAGCATTTCCCCCACATTTTCTCAGCACTTCCCCAGCATTTCCCCATTTTCCCCCAGCATTTCCTCAGCATTTCCCCAGCAGAGCTCATATTGGCCCATGGGAACATCATGCAAATGCTGCCGTTCATTACAGCAGGGAAGCCAATTATTTTTTCAGTCAACCAACTGCAATTTCAAAAAATGGTTTTGAAAAGTTCCTTTCCCCTTTCAAGGGCTGGAAGAACACTTTCAGTGATCTGCAGTGTTCTGGAGGAGAAATTTGATATTTCCCTGGCAAAACAGAAGAGAAAAATGTGATCTGATGAAACAGTTAATAGAGGCAAGCTGGGCTCAGGGAATCGGGGAAGTGTAATGGATTCCAAAGGGAAAGTGGAATGTTCTGGTTTAAAAACCAACAGAAAGGGTCATTCCAGGGTTTTTACTGGCATCACTTCATCAATTTGACACAAGCCTAAGGAGCTTTGGTCCAACCATTTCCAGTAAATGTTGAGCACGGTTGGAAAGGGTCAGCATGGTCTGTGGGCAGCCCTGCCCAGGAAACCAGGGGCTTGGAGCTCAGGGTTGGAGACAGCCACGGCACCCAGGGTGGTTTATCCTGTGGAGTTCAGGGTTGGAGACACAGCCATGGCATCCAGGCTGGTTTAGGGAGTTCAGAGTTTGAGAGACAGCCATGGCATCCAGGGTGGTTTATCCTGTGGAGTTCAGGGTTAGACACAGCCATGGCATCCAGGGTGGTTTATCCTGTGGAGCTCAGAGTTAGACACAGCCACAGCATCCAGGGTGGTTTATCCTATGGAGCTCCAGGAATCAGGCCCACAGAGTGCCCCAGGAGCCACAGCCAGGGACAGGGAGTTAGGAGTGGGGGATGAGGTGTGGTGACAAATCTGCTGGGGGTTTTGGGGAAGCTGTTCCTGCTTCTCCCGCTCCGGTTATTCCCTAATTCCGGTTTTATCTGGGGACAGCAGCTTTGTCACCTGAGCTCAGCGGGCTGTCCCCAGCCCCAGCCTGACCTTGCAGCGCTGCAGGAGCTGCAGATTGCCCATGCTGGGATTTGTCCCAACAGCTCCAGGAAGGGAGGGATTGCAAAGCTGCAGGCAGGGTCCCTGTGTGACTCTGGAATGCTGCAGGCTGAGTCCTTCTGGAATTCTGGAATACCACAGTCCAGGTCCCTCAGTGACTCTGGAATGCTGCAGTCTGGATGCTTCCAGAATTCCAGAGTGCTGCAGTTTGGATTGCTCTGTGACTCTGGAATGCTGCATCTGGATCCCTCCAGAATGCTGAAGTGCTGCCGCCTGGATCCCTCCGGAATTCCTGAATGCTGCAGTCTGGATCCCTCTGGAATACCAGAATGCTGCAGTCCATATCCCTCTGAAATTCCAGAATGCTGCAGGCTGGATCCCTCCAGAATTCTGGGATGCTGCAGTCCAGATCCCTCTGTGACTCTGGAATGCTGCTTCTGGATTCCTCCAGAATTCTGAAGTGCTGCAGTTTGGATCCCTCCAGAATTCCAGAATGCCGCAGTCTGGGTCCCCCTGGAATTCTGGACTGTTGCAGTTTGGATCCCTCCGGAGTTCCAGAATGCATCTGGATCCCCCTGGAATTCCGGAGTGCTGGCCCCCTGCTCCCTCCCCTGCCAGCTGTCCTGGGCAGCTTCTCCTCTGTCCAGTTTGTGCCTCCAACTGTGTTTAAGCAGCCCTTTGGATCCTCCAGATCCCAAAATATGATGGGATTTTGGCTGATCCAGGCAGGAAGGACCCCATGTGGGTGCATTTAGGGACATCCTGTCCCTTCAGTGCCTAACCCCGATACAGGTGACACTGCTGTCCCCCGGGCTATGCCTGGCCATGGGATCCCTGCTTTTTGGGGGGTTCTGAGAGGGGCTGAATGCCCTGTGCTCACCCATGGGTGCTTTTTGGGGTGTTCTGAGAGGGGCTGAATGCCCTGTGCTCACCCACGGGTGCTTTTTGGGTGGTTCTGAGAGGGGCTGAGCACCCTGTACTCACCCAGGGGAGCTTTTCAGAGCGGATTTTCTGTGCTTTCCACGCTTTGCAGCAAGAACAAAACGTATTTTACCTTGCCAGCATCCCAGGGGAAGTGTCTGGGATCTCCCTCCTATTTTACCATTCCCTCTTTACTGGTGCAAGAATTGTTTCACCTTTTCCTGGTGGCGGGTGTGGAACTTGGTGAGTTCTGTGTAAGACTCTGCCCTTCTCGTGTGGAGGACGTTTAGGACACCAGGGTGTCACCCATTCTTTTCAGAGTGCCACCCACCCTTTTCAGGGTGCCACCTGCCCTCTTCAGGGTGAGACTCCAGCTCCCTCCTGCCAGATGCTGGATTTCCCATTTGGCTGGAGGAAGAGACATGTCCTTAAACTCTCACTTTTTCTTGTGAAGGCAAGAAGCTGAGTTACCCTCTGGCTGCAGGATGCCCGAAGGCCCTGCCTGGCTCAGCTGAGCTTTGGAAAAGCCGTGGAATGGAACCACAGAGTCATTCAGGTTGGGAAGGACCCCAAGATCACCAAGCCCTGACTCATGGAGAAATTTCCTTCAAGTGAACCCCACACAAGGGCACACAAGACAGGAAAAGGTGAAACTGAGGGAGAGTGGCTGAAGACTTCCCTGGATTTATGTTTTGAGGCTTTATTCTCTTTTTCTAGTGGAAGCTCAGGTGCAAAAAGGGACTCTTCCAAATCCATAGCTTTGCTGTCAGTCTGTCACGCTTACCAGAAGTATCTTTAGTGACTGAGAATCCGTGTCCTGCTGGCCAGAGTTCTGTGGGATCTCGAGGCTGTTCCTGCAGGAGCAGGAGCCGTGGTGTTGGTCACCTCGCTGTGCGCAGATCCCACGGGACAGCGAGGGGCCACACTCCACCACCCCACCCTGACCCATCCTTTCTCTCTTCCCTCCCCCGCAGGCAAGAAAAACTCCATCCTGCTGCACAAAGTGCAGCACGACCTCAACTCGGGCGTGTTCAACTACCAGGAGAACGAGATCATCCAGCAGATCGTGCAGCACGACCGGGAGATGGCCCACTGCGCCCACAGCGCTCAGGCCGCGGCCGCCGCCGCCTCCACGCCCACGCCCGTCATCTGGACGGCCGCTGATCCAGGCGCCGCTGCAGGCGGCCGCCGCCACCATCGGTGGCCATCGCCCTGACGCACCACCCGCGCCTGCCCACGGCATCTTCCGCCGCCCGTGTCCGTGCTGGGCTCGCTGGTCCAGCAGCCCGGCCAGACCCCGCGGCAGCTCAAGCGCTTCAGTTCGCTGGCGCCGTCGGCCGGGCCTCGGCCGTGGCGCCGGTCCAGCACCCGTCCCAGCTGCACACGCCGGGCGCCGAGACGCCCTCGTCCTCCTCCTTCACATCCAGCAGCTCGCGGCTTCTCGGCCGCCGCCGGCTGGGCACTCCAGGTGGGCCTCGGCCTCCGGCGGCTCGGCCAGCCGGGGCTGGGCGCGGCTCTCGGTCGGGGCTGGGCAAGTTCCAGACGCAGCCTCGGGGTCACCCCTGGGCGCAGCCAAGCCCCCCGAGCCCCGCAGCAGCAGCAGCAGCGCAGCAGCAGAACAGCCAGTCGCTCCCACAGCGGATGGCGCACTTCCAGCAGGCCTGCAACGCCAGCTCGCCATCCGACAATCCTCACCCAGCTCCTCAAAACCGCCGCCCCAGACCTTCCTGAACATTCCCAGCGCCGCCGAGGTCCGCTGCAGGGGGGACAGTCGCAGCAGCTCTCGGGCAGCGGGACGCTGGCGGCGATGAACCACTTCCAGCCCCCTCGCTCCTCCAACTCGGCCGTCCGTCCACCTGAGACACAGCTGGCGCAGGCGGCGGGCGGGCCGGCCCCGGCCCCTGCCCACGCATCCAAGTGCTTTAGATCTCTTGAGGACGTGGCCGCTGCACCACGAGCGGCCGCCCCCGTTCGCCTCGGCCGCCCCGTCCCGCTGCAGCAGCCCGGCGGCGCCTCGCCGTGCTTGCCCCCGTCCGGCCTTAGCCCGCCCAGCAGAGCCCGTGGCCGGCAGGACTTGCAGACGCGCCCCTTGGCGGGGCCCGGCGTCTCGCAGGCGCCGCAGGGCCGCTGCTGCTGCCGCAGCCGCACCCCCGGGAAGCCCCCGCCGCGGCCGCGGGGCCCCGGGCCGCCTCAACCAGGACATCAAGCTGATCTCGGCGTCGCAGCCCTCGCTGCCGCAGGAGCTGGCGCAGCCGCTGGGCCGCCGCGGCTCCCCCCATTCCTCCGGGGAGTCGGTGTCCGGCTTCTCCCCGTTCCCCGGCGGCGCTGGGCTCCTGGGCAAGCCTGCAGCTCCATCCCCGCCGGGTGACTTTGCCACGCCAGATGTCCCCAGGGTCTCTGCCGCCCCCGCTGGTGCTGGGGGCCGCCGCTCTGGCCGCGGGCGGGCGGAAGGAATCCATCGTGCTCACGGGGGACCTGGAGCCCGTGCGCTCCAAGCTGCCCTCCAACTTGTGAGGACTCCCGGGGAGCTGCCTCCTGTGCCAGCCCTGCCGTCAGCTCCTGAAGAGTTCACCCAGCAGTTCTTTCCTTCCCTTTTCCCCCGCGCCGCTCCCGCTTTTTCTTTTTTTTTTCTTTTCTCCATTTCTTTTGTTTAGGTTTAACTGTGCTTAGAAACAAAGAAAAAAAAACACATGAAAAACAACGGAAAAAAAAAAGAGAATAACCAGGTATTCTTAGAGCTATAGATTTTTGGTCACTTGATTTTATAGAATATTTTAATACATGGAACAAAAGGATACGAGCAAATTTAATCCAACGAGGTAACGCACAGCCGGGGCGCGTGCCTGAGCTGGAACACGTGAATGAGCAGCCATAGAAGCCACCAAAAACGGTTTTCCTGTTGAGACAAAGACCCCAGGTTGACGTGGGCTGTGGAAGGGGCCGTGGGGACCGGCCTGGAGCTCTCGTTTGAGGAGCAGCCCCGGCTGTGACCCCGGGACTGGGATGTGTGTGGTCCAGCGCACACCAAAAGGGTCCCTCCCTCCGTCCCAGGTCACCTCCTGTGCTCAGCAGCTGGCACAGGGACTGGGAAGGGGGGGCAGTTCGTCCTTGTGGACCCCTCCTGGGATTCCCCGAGGGCTGAGGTTGGGTTGGACTCCAGCTGAGGAAGATGAAGGTGACCAGGGGATGGATGGGCCTCACTGCAGATCGTCCCTTCTTACCCCAGCAGTGCTGCAGCGGGAACAGGGAGCGATCCCTTGTAAGGAATGGGGACGGCAGGGATTGTCCTGTCCTTTGGGATATGGGCAGCGGAAGAAGCCCTGGCTCTGCCAGCACAGCCCTGCCTCGGTGTCCGTGGGTCACTGCTCTGAGGGGAACTGGGAGGGACTGAGCAGGGGGGTGCAGTCCCCAGCTCTCCTCCTGCTCAGCTTGGGGCAGTGTGGGGCACCCAGGGTGGTGTGGGGCACCCACGACAGTTCTGATGCCATCCCCAGACACCCAGGACAGTTCTGGTGCCATCCCCAGAACCCAGGCAGTTCTGTGCCATCCCAGACACCCAGGACAGTTCTGGTGCCATCCCCAGATGCCCAGGACAGTTTTGGTGCCATCCCCAGACGCCTAGGACAGTTTTGGTGCCATCCAGGCCCAGACCACCCAGGACAGTTCTGGTGCCATCCCCAGCCCTCCTCCTCAGCCCAGGGCAGTTCCGGTGCCCAGCCGAGAACCCTCCAGATTTACAGTTGTGTTTTTCTCATGAAATGCGGATCAGCCCGGTAATCTGGCCAGCCACGGTGTGTGCTTGTCCCCTGCTGGGGGAACCGAAATCCTTTGTTTGATTTCACCAGCAATAAGAGCCCGCAGCTACCGGGCTTCCCCCGCCACCTGCAGCGTCACCGGGCACCCGGGGGCACCTGGAGCGGGGATTGGGGCTACCTGGGCTGGGGCAGTCACCGGGGGCGCGGACAGAGCGGGGCCAGCAGCGCTGGGAAGCCACAGCCTTCACCTGCAGGGCAAACGTCTCCTCGGGTGGCACCTCGACCCCTCCTCTCCCTCCGTTCGGGGTTTCCTTTGGCCGCGGGGTGTCTGTGGCCGCCTCACCGCCCGAGTCAGGTGCTCACTTTTTACCCTCCTTAAGGCACATCCCCCTCCCTGTGCGGGGCTCACGCAGCAGTGCCAAAACCTCCCTCTCCTCTCCCAGTCCAAGCCCTTCCCCCCCCTCGCCCACCCAGCCAGGCTGACACGGTTTTTTCCGAGAGGTTCCAGACTCCTGCCATGTGCCTGCACCATGAGTGTCGCATCCCCTGTCGCCCCGCTTTGGTGGCTCCCAGCGCCGGCGGGATCAGCTTCGGTCTTCCTGAAAGGGGCAGGGAAATAAAACTGCAAAGGTTTTCTCTGTCGCGGGCTCCATGCGCCTGTGGTGATGGTGAGTGTGTGTGTGTGTGTCTAGGTTTAAGCTGTACCTCTATCCTCTGCAACACTCCATAATATATAATAATATTATATATATACACACACACACACACACCTATAATAAGTAAATATGGCATATATAGGAAATGTGTATATAATATGGTGTATATTCTATACTGTATAACAAGCCCTGCTTCCTATCCCCACCCAGCACACACATGCATTATATATATATATTATATTTATATATATATAATATATAAACACACCACATTATCAGGTCATATATGTATGGTATTATACCTATACAGCCTTGCTTTTCGATCCCACCCAGCTGTGTGCTATGCACACTACTACATTATATATATATAAATATATATGATGAATACTCCCATATATAGGTGAATATATATATAGGTATAACCTATTTCTGTATAACACTTCTTTCTATTCCCCCACCTCACGCGTGTTTTATGCACAAAGTCACACAATTCTACCACACCAAACTCCTTATATTTTTTATATTTGTTTATTATATTATTAATAACTCTCCCTATATAGGGTAATATAGTTATATACTTCTATGTAAGAGCACTGCTTTCCAATCCCCACTCAGCTGCAGCCTGTTCATACACAAAACAACATGTACACATTATATTTTTAATATGTGTTATACACTATTAGGGTATATATAGGGCTGTAATGTAGGGTAATGTAGTGTGTAATAAATAATAGGAATATATTAACCTATTGTATAATTATATATATAATGGGTGTAATATATACCATCCTATATAACAGCCTGCTTTCCTGTCCCCACTGGCTGTGTGTTTGTTCCACACAACACACACACAACAAAATTATATTTTAATATTATAATATTAATATATAAAAAGCCTATACTATAAGGTATTATTAAGTATATTAGTATAGTATCTATATAACCCTGCTCCTGTCCCCACCAGCTGTGTTTTATCACACACAACACACACACACACTTATATATTACTCTCGCGTATCCCAGTTGGCCAATCCAGTTGATGCTGGCCCTCTGCAGGCCTGGCTGGCAGGTGACCGTTGTGACCCTGAGATTCTGCTTTTGCAAATCCCTGCAGGCTCATGTGGGAGCAGGAACCGAGGCAGGCTCACGGGCCCTCGCAGTTTTCCGAGGCAGAAGGAAGACTCACAACACCCTTTGCGGTCCTTTTGGGTTTTTAGCAAACCTTTCCCCACCCTGGCCGAGCAGCTGGAGAGCTCGGGAGCTGCTTTGGGATCTGGGCGGGCAGGGAGGTGGGAACCCCCGGCCCCCATCCCCGTGCGCTGCGCCTGGCACTGACCCGGGGACAGCTCGGGGGCACCCGGGGCTGGCCGTGCCCGGCTGTGCCACCCTCACTGCGGGACCCTCCTCGGCTTGCTTCCCTCGGGGATCTCCTTGGGGTTTCCAGCTCTCAGCGCCGCAGTAGCCAACATTGAGTTATTCTGACTGGACCCAGTCACACTAAGCTGTCTCAGCTAGGTGACACATCATATTCTTTATTTATTAATTAATTAATATTATTATTATTATTATTGTTCTTTTCTGGTTTCTTTTGGGGGGAAGGGAGGGGAAGAGTTCTAGGGGTGGGGTTTGCAATATAAAACACACAATAAAAACCTTAGTAAATAAAAACATGAAAAACCACCCCTTCGCCTCGCTGTCTGCTTCACTGGGTGAGCTTTGAAGAAGGAAAATGCCATTTCAGCCTTGCCCTTGTCTCGTCTCTGCTGTCTTTAGCAAAGTTTTCATCATCCCACACATCTTCTCAAGTTTTTATGGTTTTCTTGATGCCCTTGGAGCCTTGGCAGGGTTTTCTCCACCCCACAAGTTCTCTTCATTGAGCCACAGATGAGAAAAGTTCAAAACTTACCTCCACACTGAGTTTTGCCCAGGCCAAGGGAGAAACCTGCCTGTCATTTTGCAGCTTTGTGCACAAAAATCCTTCACTTGAATGCAGACATGGAAGCTCAGTCTGTGGGTGAGAGCCAGGGGCTGTCCCAGGAGCCAGGAAACAGCAGCAGGAGGAGGCCAAGGGTGGGAGCTGAAGTGTTTCAGGAAGGTAAAACTGGCCTCAGGTCTGAGTCTTCATTTCATCCTGCAAAGCCCTCTCGGAGATTGTGTCCAAACCCAGCTGGGAACGGGCTCCTGGGGTTTCCAGGAGGGAATTCAGACACTCAGATGTTCCCTTTGCCTGTCCCAAAGAGCTTCCAGACCAGACTTTTTGATTTTCTGTGCCATTCCTGTTGCAGGGGAACAGATTGGCAGTCCTGCCCAAGCCAGCATTTCTGTTAAAGTTAAGATTTCACAGATGTATAAACTTGCCAGGCTGGACTGGAACAAAATCCACCTGGGACTGAGGATCCATCTGAGTCTGTGGATCCACCTGAGCCTGGGGATCCCCCCTAAGCCTGGGGTTAGGGTGTGCTGGGACAGCCTGGCTGGGGACCAGGATTCCCTCCTGAGGAATTACCAGGGAAAATCAGCATTTGCACAGAGCTACAGCCCTGGGGAGCCACAGTCCCTCAGCCTCTGCAGAGGAAAAAAGCAGAGTGTGCTGGAAGGAGGGTGGAAACAGGAGCTGGAACTGTGAAGGAGATGGGAAGAGCTGATCCTGGATCACTCAAGGACAGGGAAAAGCCTGCTGTCTCCAGCCCTGCCTGGGGAGGGGAACAGCTGCTCCCAACAGGTTCCCCACAGCACACGGGGAGCCCTGGGGCTGAATCCTGGCTGCATTTTGGGGGCATTCGGCCTTCCCCTGTCCTGTCCCTGGCACTCTGGGGCATTCAGACTTCCTCTGTCCTGTCCCTGTCCTGTCCCTGTCCTGTCCCTTCCCCTCTGCCTCCTTCACCTTCTCGTTGGTGCTCCCGTGGCCATTTCCCCACATTGTGCCCTTTCCCTTCCCAAAGCTGCCGTGCCCCGTTCCCCTGCAGGTTTCCTGGGATGTCCCTGCCCTGATTCTCGGGTGCCCCCACACTGCGGAGCTGGCTGGCTGCTTTGGAGGCACGAGTTTTGCTAGGTCTGGAGGGTTCTGGAGAGCCACGGTGCAGCTCCAAGCGTGATGTGTCACCTGCTGGAAGTCTCTGTGGGGTTGGGGGAGCCCTGATCCCACAGAAACCGGCTGGGAGAGCTGGGGGTGCTCACGTGGAGAAGGGAAGGATCCAGGGAGAGCTCAGAGCCCCTTGCCGGGCCTCTTGGGGCCTGAAGGGGCTCCAGGAGAGCTGGAGAGGGACTGGGACAAGGGTGAGGGACAGGACACAGGAGAATGGTTATGAAGTGGAAGAGAACAGGTGATTAAGTATTGGGAGAAAATCCTTCCTGAGAGGGTGGGCAGGCCTGACAGGTGCCAGAGCAGCTGTGGCTGCCCCTGGATCCTGGCAGTGTCCAAGGCCAGGCTGACATTGGACACCCTGGACAGGTGGAGGTTCCTGCCCCTGAAGAGGTGGCATGGATGAGTTTAGTCTCTTCCAGCCCAAACCATTCAGGGATCTATGAAAAGCTGCAGTGGTTCTGTATTTTTGGCAAAGGCAGTTGAGTTAAATCACCCGAGCTGCTGCAGGAACGCTTTTCTTGGGATAAAGAGGGATTTGGGTTAAATCCAGTCCCAGTTCAGGGGGACAGGGGCGGCTGCTCTCACGGGAAAAACCTGCGAGTGTTGCACCCATTTATTGCGGGTGTTGGAGGGAATCCTCGGTTCTGGGCTGGGATCCAAAGCTTCCATGGAAAAACTGCAATTTACAGCCCGAGTTCTTCCCTGAGCAGCCCCTCGGAGCCGGCCGCAGTAGGTGCTTTAACATCGTCGATTAGGGCGCACCTGGTGGTATCTCACATCGCTCCAGTCGGGTACGTGCATAGCGATGTCCTGTTCGCTGGGTCATCAGCGAAGAGCTGCCAGTCAACTCGTTATCCACTTCATGTTCGCGTCGCAAGCAAATAAAAACCGCCTCCAGAGCCAGTGCCTGGAACACTCTGCCCTACACCTGGTCAGAGATGGCATTACCTGCACCCGCGTGATTGGAAGACTGATCCAGTAGGTGAACAACGCGAGGATCTGGGGATGATCATGTCAACAAAGAGAGACAACCTCCGCTTATGTCTTTACCATTGTTCTGGTGGGAATGTGCAGCTAACTTTCAGATGCTAAACAGCAGTCCAGATGTTCGGCTGCTGGTGACCCAAGGTTTTGCTTTTGCTGTGGCACAGTTGTGATGCCTTGACTGAATTTTGCTTAAAAACTCATTTTCTCACTGCAAGAAAGAGTGTAGGCTAAGGCTACATGAAAGCAAGTTCACAGGCAGAAGTGAAATTGTAAAGGCAATAACAGCCGGAAAATACTGGGGAGGGGTGAAAGTTGCAACAACCTCAGAAAGCAGAGACAGCAAACAGCAACTTGGCCAGATGAGGGATCAGAGAAATGAAAACTGGCCCCCGACCACCAGCTGCCTGCCTGCTGCCAGGACTGGTAATCTCGGTGGAAAACTAATGAGCTGGAAAACTAGGGCCTGCGGGTATTATAACGAACGTAGAACCGGCATAGGAAGCTCCAATACGGGCTGAAAAAGTAACACTAGCTGAGTATCCTCTTAGTTGTACCTGTGCAATGTGTGTGTTAGCTGATACAAATATTTGTTGTGTGTTTCTAAACCTTGCAGTCTTTTGGCAGAGAAGAAAGTGCCCAATAGAAAAGGACCCTTTGAGAAAAGATTGCAGGTGTAATATAGAATTTCTCCCGTGTCTGGTACCATGCCCATCAACACTGCAGAAGAACAAATCCCTGGGACAGCCCTGGAGCTGGTTCTTTTCACGGATAGAAGGAGCAAAGAACAAAGGAGGGAAGGAAGGAGTATCAACAGGCAGCAGAACCACGTCCTCCTGACTCTTCCATGGGGCGAAGAATTCTACCACAGCTTTAGAGTTGTAAAGAACAACATGAACACGCGGTATGAGAGGCCATGACAGACAAATAATGGTTAAAGAACGATGGGTTGACACTACCAGACAATTGGGAGAAATTTTCATTGTTAATATCAAGGGAAAGCCGAGTACCCTCCATCGGGAGCGCATTTGTGGATAGTCGAGTTAGCGGGATCATAGGTACAGTGCAGGGTGGTAGGAAAAGGATCTTCAGTTAGGTTGAATCTCTTTAGACAAGTTTTTGTGAGAGGACGGAAAGCAGTGGAAACTCTGCTGTTAGGCCTAGAGGGCAGACCCAGACACAAGATAGAGCAGGGGGTTGAGAGAGTCAGAAAAGATGCGAGAACGAGGGACCGTGACTACGGAGGCAGTGGTAACATGTACCAAACTAACATAAAGAGAAACATAGTAAAAGAGCAAAAACAAGAAGAGAGCAACATGCAAAAAGACGAGAACCTAACACGATTAAAGAAAAATGCAAAAATGGGCTTGAGAAAGTTAATTATAAAAAACAACTATTAGGCATGGCAAAAACACGCTTCTTGCAAAATATAACCAGTCATGTGCTTTAAAATGTTAAATTAGACCAGGACTGGTTAGAGTTAAAACCAATAAATAATTGGTACGTAACCATATTAAAAAATGGCGATTACTAACATATAAAGGAGGCTAACTTTATGGAAAGTAGATAAAAAAGGGAGGCCACGGGCTGTAATATTTAAAAGAGTGAAACGGACATCGGTGGCTCATCTAGTGGTTCTGCGGTGACCTTGTTGTCCTGGTCAACGCATGAACGGGGTCGCTACTTGAGGCGACGTTGGGGTGTGTAATTGCTGCAGCATTGTTGTAGACGTAGTACTCTAGGTCTGGTCGCGGATGGGTCTAGGACATGTCTGGAGTAGCTTCTTATTGGTGCTAGCTCCGGTGGTGAAGACATTTCGCCCCACTGTAGTTATACGGTGACAGGTAGAACAGCATCTCTGGCATGTGCATTGTGCTCAGGTGGATTGCTCGAGGACCCCTCTCTGGGGCAGCCCAGGCTTCATTAGTAATACAACGATTAGGGAAGGAGTTTGCATCACAACAGCGTTAATCCAATTTATAACGACTTTACGTAGTCATCAACCAAGAATGTAAAGCTTGAGAAATAACGTCATCACCTGAGGAGCTGTTTGCCTTTGATGCAATAAGGGAAGGACTCAGACACGAGACTGGAAGAAGCGGCTCAGACTGGGCTCAACAGCACGCGCAGTTCGATGCGTATAGAGGTCCTCAGCACTACCCGTAATCTTGTCCTTGTGGTTGGTCAAGGGATGAATGCAAGGCAGAGAGCAACGTGCGATAGTAGGGAATTAAGATTCACTGAATCTTATTGATTATTTGCAAGAGTGGTGGATACCGCGAAGGAGTGGGATGTGCTGCACCGTGGCGACCTCATCATCCCTAGTTATATTACATTTAATGGTCTGCGAAGGCGAGCGGTTAAAGAGAGCAAGAGACAAAGTTATAGATTCTTACTTTTTATGCTACTGGTATTGGTGATAGCAACTGTGAGTCCTTTGGGGACTGCAAGCAAAAGGATTAAAGTGAGAAAAATATTCTGTAAAAACTGTTCTTTCAAATCAGTGCCCAGGAGGGGCTGCACCACGCAATTTTTTCCCCCCTCAAATAAATCAAAAATCCCCCTAACCTTCCAGATGTGTGACTGCTGCTGGAGTGGCAGCCGGGCTCGGATCGCTGCTTGCAGAAAAGCAAGCCGAAAACAAGACATCCTCCAAAATTAAAGGCGACGATATCACTTAACAATATCTGAAGGCAAAGAAATTTAGCCTTTTGCGCCAATAATAAATTGTGAGCTTACCAGCGAAGGCAGGAGGCTGCAATAAAAATACAACGCGCAGCCAGGCAGGGAAGGATTCCCGGTGCCCGTGGGGAAGGCGCTGGGTCGCGGCAGAGCAGTGAGCGATCCAATTGTGCCATCTAGTGACTGAGAGCCTGTGGAGAGCCGCTCCTCCCGGCTCTGGGCTGCGGAACATCTGTCTCCTGCCAGATTACTTCGTGGTTTGGAATGATATTAATGGGATGCAAGTGAAATGCTACTCCCGGAAGTTGCTCCAGCAAACACTTCCCCCCCCTCTTCCGGCCACCGGGTCCTAGAGACCAAACTTTTCCACAGAGAGGGAAGTGAAAAGAAAAAGAAAAAAAATCCTATTTTACCTTGGACAAAGGTGTATAAAAACAAAAAAGAAAACCTGATGAACCAAGCTGATTAGACATCCAGAGAGCCTTTCTCTTCCTCTCTGATCGTGGAACTTTCCCCTCCGGGGCACCCCAGAGGGCTAGGAACCCAGAGTCTTCTCCGTTCGCCGTGGCGTGTCTACTTGAAGGTGATGCTGTTCCTGACGGTCAATCATTCTGGTGCCTTACAGGAAATCTCTCCCATCTCAGAGTATCAGTACGTAGAGCATATAATAAGAAAAAATGGAACTCGAGGAACAAGACGGAAGTACCAAGAAGTGTATAAGGAGAGAAACTACCAAGGAGCCAGGTGCGCCGGAGTGAGAAGCGAGAGGCTTTTTTCCACCGCTGATCCCGAGCCTCCCCCCGAAAACAAAAAAAACATGTGTGTCTTGTCCCTTTCCCTCCCACTGTCCTTGAAAGGAGGAAGATGCAAACCACAAGACAAACCAGAGGCAGTTCTCGTTACTAGATGTATGGAGATCCTACAGAAAGGTGTGAGTAGCATTGTGAATAACGGGATTGCCTCTAACATAAAACGCAGGCCACGGGGAGTCGCATGAGATAGAATAGAGACGCTCCAACGGATTAGGGTCATGTTAGGACCCGCGTGATGGAAGGTCCCTCAAAGGATGGCAATGTCGGGTGTGAGAGTGGTGTTGATGAAAATAAGCGGTAGTATGTTTTGGAAGCAAGGGTAAGAGCGGTGTGGAACGGTCTGGGCCTTGAGACTCCTCGGCTAACTTCCTTAGGGGGTGGAGTCCACCGAGGAGGCTATTGCACTCCATTAAGTCTGAGACTGAGGGAATAACTTAGCGGTGCTGGACACGAGGTGGTGTTAAGATGTCCATCATCTTGGGAAAGTGTAGAAACAGGAGGTGGACGGGTGCTGGAAGCGTGATGCAAAATGGGGTAGTGTACATGCGTATTCGCTTTGTGTTTTCTTATTCACGGCTTTTGTAATCTGACACAGTGGCTGGGGAGAGTATACCTCTCAAGAGAGTACCAAGATCGATTTTTACGGTTGCACGAATACTGAGGCAGAAGTGCAAGTTTCTGTTGTCATGACCGGTGGATAGGCGACTGAGGAGCGTCCCTCAGAGGGACTGTGATAAAAAGGGTAACAAGGTTGAAAATGCGGAGGGATAAACACTCGTATTTCCCATCCATGACACAAACTGGTCATCGCTATTTTAGGGCTACCCCAATGGACGGAGACTGATGGGGCCTGGTAGGCTGTAACAAGTGCAAGAGGCTGGGGGCTTGCTGGGGATACTCCAAGGCAGACCATGGCCTGTTGGACTGATGACACTCTTCGATGGCATTTCTCTGGTTTGCTCCCGGCGTTATCACCCTTAGCGGGTGGTTATACCCTTGGCTGCACAGGAGATTTAAAAGCTACAAAACAAGGGTTACCTGCGCAAGCAAAAAAAAGAGACTAAAAAAAAACAAACAAAAAAACCCCCAAAAAACGCCCAAAAAAACAAGGAAACCACGCAGAAAACCAAAACAAGCGAACCACCACGCAAAAAAAAAAAAACCAAAGAAGTGATTTCTTTAAAAAAAAAAACCCCAAAACACCAAACAAGGGACAGGGCAACCCCGACTCAAAAAAAAAAAAGAAACAAAAAAAACAACAAAGAGAGGAAACAAATGTAGAATACAAAAAAAACCCCAAAGGACGAGAACCCCGGAGGGTGGACTGAGACTTGGTGAGCTACTTTGGAATTGGGATCGTATGAGAAACAGGGGCCGAGCCGGCAGCGAAACGGACCAACAGAACTAACCACCAAACGGAAGGAGCGGCGTAACTCGGTTGGGAAGCACGGGGAATGCCCAATACTAGGAAAAGAAAAAAAAAAAAAAGGAGCGGAATCTTTTCATTGAGGAACACCATGGGAAAACAACTTACCAGTTCTTTTTGGCATGAGAAGTATTTCATTTTCCTGATAATTATTTTCACAATTTAAAAAATTCACTTCTGTTAGAATACATCCTTTGATGTACCTTAGAAAAGCAAGATGTGTATCCATAATCTCTGATAAAAATTTGGAAGTGGAGAAAGCACACGAGACAGTGTAGAACACACCACACACAGTATTCTTCATGCGTCTAATACTACTAGAGCAAATCAGCAGATATGGTCAACAGGAAGGCAACGGAGAATTGCAGACCAGTCATGGCTTTGCCATTTACCCACAGCCAGGCTGGTGCACCAAAGAAGCACGAAAATCCGTTGCAGCAGCTCAGGGATGGGGAGAGCTGTGGCATATTGCCAGGAAATCAAGCTGTAGCTTCCCAAGAACACAGGAGTTCAGACAGGGAAAAGATGGCATTAAATTTTACTAATCCTCTCTCAGTGCAATTTTTTAGTGTGACACGACTGCGGGGTTCTTCACCCAGCTTCAGGTGGCAGAAAAGTATAGAAAGAAGATTAAAAAGTTTGACAGTATTTGATCACATGATTTTAAAGAAAAAACAAACAGCCAGCTGACACTTAGTCACGCTTATCTCACCTTTCCTTAGGACAGGGTTTCAGCAGGATTGCCTACTCATGTGGAATGAAAGCACTGATAGCAAGCCTCATCTCAGCTACAACTGTTTACAGAGGATTTGTTGTAGTGTCAGGGAAATTTGTTTAGTCTGTTAGTGGAAATGCGAAAG
>CM019223.1:5528083-5564702 GCA_009741485.1 Malurus cyaneus samueli
GCTCTGGGCTGGGGACAGTGGGGGGATCGGGCACGGGTTGGACTCGATGCTCTGGAAGGGATTTTTCCAGCTCAGTGATTCCATGTTTGGGCTGGGAAATCTCCTCCCTGCCCTGGACAGTGCCCAGCTCAGGACTGGCGCTCGCTCAGTCCAGGGCAGGGATTCTCTGCTCCCCCCGGGTCACAGGAATGTCCCCATTCCCCTCCTCCCCGGCTGAGCCGCCCCTGCCCCGCTCCAGGGTCCCTCCAGCAGTTCCAGGGTCTCTTCCCGCCCGGGATGTGCCAGGGCACAATGGGACAGGAGGGTCCGAGGGACAATCGGGACTGGGGACACCGGGGAGTGGCAGCAAGGATATGAAACACTGCACATCAAAATCTAGATACAGAAAGTGCAATATCCCATTGTTATGGTATTATTTTTCCTTTTCCCCCATAATTTCCCTGTTCAATAAAGCTATTAATTGCATTTTCACTGATTTGAACCTCTGCCTTCTCGCTAATTAAAAGGTGATATTTTTACTGTGGAGCTTGGAAATCAAGGGAGACAGGGAGATGTTCTATGTTCGGTGTCTGCACAAAGTTTTCCTCTTTTTTCGTTGGAGAACACAACCCTCAGCCAAGAAAAGGGCAAATGAAACTCCAATAATAGGAACAGGAATAATGAAACAAACTCTCCAAGCAGCCCAGGAGTTGATTGGATTAAAAAAAGTGTATTGGATGCCCAATACCAAATAATAAACATGAAGTTATTAAAAAAAGCCATAGAGGATACAGCAAATACTACAGAAAAGCAAAAAAAAATTGTACAGAAAGGTCGACATCTACAGCAGTCCTTGAAATCGCTCTACATGAGAATCATAAAACAATGTACAGGTTTGGTTTGTTCCTTTTCCCCAGAAGTCGGAGGGAAGCTGTCACTGCACAGCTGGACCAGGACACTACGAGGATACACAATGTCCCAAAGGGAAAATCACGGGGTACGGGAGGAAACGTGGCATTAAAATGTGAAAAAGTGCAATACAGATTGTACACGGAATCGAATAAATGGTTTTCTTTTTTTTTTTTTTTTTTTTTTCAGTTTTAACTTAAAAAACCAACTTTGAACAGTTGTTTTAATCATTAAAAATATTCCCCCTCCCCAAATTCAATGACAATATTAACATTCATGTGTTCTACATCAGGGATATTCACCAAGGCCCCGCTGGGATTTCTGGTGGGTAGGATGGCGTTTCTTTGGGTAGAGGTAAAAAACAGGCAAAGGAGAAGGTCCACACCCGCCTTTCAGGCCAGGGGTGGATTTTGTTATTAAATCCAGATTCTGGAGCTTGTTTTGCCCTGAATTGTACCAATTCAAAGTCCAAATGTTAATTATCCAGGTGGCCCATGGTACTCTAATTTATTTCATTCCCTCCCCTCCCTCCAATAATAAATAAAAGCAGGAAACAGCCCAGAAATGACAGCACAGAGTCCAGGGAAGGACAGAAGTGCCACCAGCCCAAATTCCTGTTGCTCCCGGGGTCCGGGGCTCTCCCTCCTCCCAGTGACAGGACTGGGAGCTCCAGCTCAGTGGGAAGTGAAGGAAGCAAAGTTCTTTTTGCAATTTCAATGGAAATCCCAGCATTTCCCCTGGCAGGGGCGTGGAGGGGCTTGGGCTCCCCACACCCCAAATCCCAGCCCCCTGAAGCGTCAGGAAATCTGACATCCCTTTTATCTCAGGAGTTCGTTGGCAACTGGGGGTGGGGGTTTTTCTCCTTTTCTCATTTTACTGAACTCCAGCCCCTTTTTTATGCAGGCAGGACAGAGCCAGGCAGCCCTAGAAGGAGAGAGAAGAATCCTGTCCCTCCCTTCTTTGCGCAGGTCCTGGAGCAGCACCTGAGTCACCAATCCCGGTTTGCTTCTCACACAGATTCCAAAGGGTAAAAATAAACATTTCTGCCGGGTTTTGAGTGCCAGGGATCCTTCAGAGCAGGAGTCCCTGGGACATGTGGCTGAGGGCCTCCAGCTGAGCTGGGGTGTCGGGAATGATCCCAAAGTTTGGGAAGATCCCAAAGCTCTGAGCCCAGGGGACCTGACCCCAGCCCTGCTGAGCTCTCACTCTGCACTTGCACAGCTTTAAACCAACAACCAGCACCACCCCAGCTGCCAAAAGAAGCTTCCTGCAGGGTCACCTGAACAGCAGGAGCCCCGGGTTCCAGGAGGAACTCTCTGACTGTTCCCCAAGGAGCCTCTCCCTGTACTGGGACTGAAGCCACGGCACAGCTGAAGGGGTTTCTGTGCCCTTCAGTCTCCCCAGCCACCGGATAAAGACAGGAAAACCCCAGCAATGAACCCTCCCCTGCATCCCCTTCCCTTCCCCAGCTACTTCTCCCCCCACTCAAAATACGAAACGCACAAAAACGACAACGGGGCTCTCCAATTACACCTCAACTCAAACAGATCGGGAATCTCACAGTGATGAGAGGAGAAAGTCAGCTTATATATAATAAATAAAATAAATAAAAAAAGCTCAAAGAGCGTGGCATCCAAAAGGCCATGGATTAACTGCCAGAAGGGGACGTAATTATACGCTGGATAAAAAACAAAACAGAACAACCCACAAGTGGCAGAATTTCATACACAATAGAACAAGCATCAAACCTCAGCCTAGGCTGTGGAAAACAACGTTTCTCCCTTTTTTTTTTTTTTTATAATTTTTTTTTCCTTTTATAAAAAAAGATAAAATAAAAACACAAATAAAATTGTACATAAATGCCAATGTCCAACACTGAAAAGGCAGGGCAATCACACCACTGAGACAAAACCTGACCAGAAAAAAACTAACGGCGAGTCCACTTTGCTTTGCTCTTGTCCTGCTGGCTCCCAGCCCGGCTGCCGGGGCCGCTGCAATCCCACGAGGCTCCTGCAGGACAACGGGTGACACTGGGGACAACCTGGCTGCTTCCTCTCCTCCTCCTCCTCCTCCATTGCTCTCATGTGCTGTCCCTCTTTCTGCTTTGGTTTTTTTTTTTTTGTTTTTTTTTCCTTTTTTTTTTTTTCCTTAGTTTTTCCTCGTCAATTCCTTGTGTTCAAGGCTGAGTCCGAGACTGGCGGCGGGGTTTGGAGTCGGGGCCGGGCGCTCACGCCGTGGTGATGGCGTTGAGGTCCTTCATCAGTCCTTCCAGATGCGCCATTTCTTTGGTCAGCTCGTCCGGCTCGTAGCTCTGGGGAGAGGGAGAGGGTCACTCAGGGATGGGAGAGGGTCACTCATGGGGTGGGAGAGGGTCACTCACAGTGGGGTGGGAGAGGGTCACTCACAGTGGGGTGGGAGAGGGTCACTCACAGTGGGGTGGGAGAAGGGTCACTCCAGTGGGGTGGGAGAGGGTCACTCACAGTGGGGTGGGAGAGGGTCACTCACATGGGGATGGGAGAGGGTCACTCATGGGGATGGAAGAGGGTCACTCACAGGGGGATGGGAGAGGGTCACTCATGGGGATGGGAGAGGGTCACTCACAGGGATGGGAAGGGTCACCAGGGAAGTCAGCATGGGGATGGGAGAGGGTCACTCATGGGATGGGAGAGGGTCACTCATGGGGATGGGAGAGGGTCACTCATGGGGATGGAAGAGGGTCACTCACAGTGGGGTGGGAGAGGGTCACTCATGGGATGGAGAGGGTCACTCACAGTGGGGATGGGAGAGGGTCACTCACAGTGGGGTGGGAGAGGGTCACTCCAGTGGGGATGGGAGAGGGTCACTCCAGTGGGGTGGGAGAGGGTCACTACAGGTGGGGTGGGAGAGGGTCACTCATCAGTGGGGTGGGAGAGGGTCACTCACAGGTGGGGTGGGAGAGGGTCACTACATGGGGTGGGAGAGGGTCACTCATCAGTGGGGTGGGAGAGGGTCACTCATGGTGGTGGGAGAGGGTCACTCAGTGGGGTGGGAGAGGGTCACTCACAGGGGATGGGAGAGGGTCACTCATGGTGGGGTGGGAGAGGGTCACTCATGGGGTGGAAGAGGGTCACTCAGTGGGGTGGGAGAGGGTCACTCCATGGGGATGGGAGAGGGTCACTCACATGGGGTGGGAGAGGGTCACTCACATGGGGTGGGAGAGGGTCACTCCATGGGGTGGGAGAGGGTCACTCCAGTGGGGTGGGAGAGGTCACTAGTGGGTGGGAGAGGGTCATCCATGGGGATGGGAGAGGGTCACTACAGTGGGGTGGGAGAGGGTCACTCACATGGGGTGGGAGAGGGTCACTCACAGTGGGGTGGGAGAGGGTCACTCATGTGGGGTGGGAGAGGGTCACTCATGGGGCTGGGAGAGGGTCACTCATGGGGATGGGAGAGGGTCACTCTGGGGAGCATGGGAGGAGGGTCACTCATGGAGATGGGAGAGGGTCACTCATGGGTGGGAGAGGGTCACTCATGGGTGGGAGAGGGTCACTCATGGGGGTGGGAGAGGGTCACTCAGTGGGTGGGAGAGGGTCACTCATGGGGTGGGAAAGGCCCCGTACTCACGGGGGGGTGGTAGCTCTTCCAGGGCCTCAGGCCCAAACACTCCTAAAAGCTGCTTCCAAAGCTGCACCTTTCCCTAAAGGCAGGAAACTTCCCCTTGAGAATCTACAAACCTATCTGGGATGCTGGCTTGGAACATACCGGCATTAATGCCAAATGTTGTGTGTGCACTGAGCCTGGGAATGCTCTGGGGCAGCCTGGAGTGGCCATGGGAGTGACCCCGGGGAGTGACCGGATGACGGTGACCCGGGAATGCTCCTGGAATGACCCTGGGTGACCCTGGGAGTGACCCTGGGAGTGACCTTGGGAATGACCCCAGGAGTGACCCCAGGAGTGCTGTGCAGCAGCTCAGGAAGCTGCAGCGGCAGGGCTTCAGCAGGATCCTCCCTGGAGAAGGTGTTTCCCCAACATTTTTGATTTGGATTCACAGCACTGGAGCTGCTGGGAGCCCAGAACCTGCTCAGGTGCCAATGCCCAATTCCTACAGTTTAACCCCATTCCCTGTCAGTGCCCAGTTCCCCCAGTTTAACCCCGTTCCCATTGCCCATGGAGCTGTCAGTGCCCAGTTTCCCCAGTTTAACCCCATTCCCCATTCTTGGGAAGCTGTCATTGCCCAGTTTCCCCAGTTTAACCCCATTCCCCCAGTTTAACCCCATTCCCAGTGCTGGGGGAGCTGTCAGTGCCCAGTTCCCCCAGTTTAACCCCGTTCCCGTTGCCCATGGAGCTGTCACTACCCAGTTCTCCCCGATCAGCCCTGCCCAGCCCGGGCAGGGGGTACCCACGCTCTCCGAATCCTCCAGCATCCGCGTGGTCTCCTGCACCTCGGGGGCGCTGGGCACCACCACGGGCATGGGGGGCCGGCTCCGGCCCAGGGTGCCGATGGACGCCGTCTTCACCGCGTGCACGGGGTGCCCAGGAGCTGCAAAGGGTGGGACAGGGTCAGCCACGGGCACTGAGAAGAGCAGGGTGAGGACATAGGGAATGGCTTCCCACTGCCCGGGGGAAATGGGATATTGGGGAGAGATTCCTCCCTGAGAGGGTGGGGAGGCCTGGCATAGGGTGCCCAGAGCAGCTGTGGCTGCCCCTGGATCCCTGGCAGTGCCCAACAGGCTGGCAGGGTAGAGCACCCTGGGACAGTGGAAGGTATCTCTGCTATGGCAGGGGTGACACTGGATGAGCTTTAAAGCTCCCCTCCAACCCAACCCAGCCTGGGATGATTCTGTGAAGGAAAAGGGTTCCATCAGGAGAAAAGGAACCCTTGAATTATGGAATGCTGGATTTGGATTTTGCCTTATTCATGCACAGAAAAAGCCATTAGTAAAATCCCCCCAGCCCCAGCCTCCCCGCATTGATTCCCGAAATCGCGGCTGTGCAGCCTGACCTTGCTGTGTCAGCAGCGGGGTGCTGGGCAGCGCGGGGTCGAAGGGGCCCCCGGCGGGCACGGCGGGCACGGCGAAGCTCTTGAGGGGGTGCGAGGGGCGCACGTGGGCCGTGGGGGGACCCTGGGGCTCCTCCTCGGGGGGCACGAACGGCCCCTCGGGCTCCGACAGCTCCGCACCGGCTGCAGCCGAGGCTGCGGGCATTGTGTCCGTGCTGGGCGTGTTCCGGACCGACTCTGCAACCAACAGCGACACCGGGGTCACTCAGTGTCCATCGGGATGGGCACCAACACCAGGGGTCACTCAGTGTCCATTGGGATGGGCCACACCAGGGGTCACTCAGTGCCATCGGGATGGGCTCTGACACCAGGGGTCACTCAGTGTCCACTGGGATGTGCTCCAGGAGCAGGGGTCACTCAGTGTCCCTCGGGATGGGCTCTGACACCAGGGGTCACTCAGTGTCCATCGGGATGGGCTCTGACACCAGGGGTCACTCAGTGTCCATCGGGATGGGCACCAACACCAGGGGTCACTCAGTGCCCATCGGGATGGGCTCTGACACCAGGGGTCTCATCTCGATGGCTTGCCCGGTCCATCTGGGATGGGCACCAACACCAGGGGTCACTCAGTGCCCATCGGGATGGGCTCTGACACCAGGGGTCACTCAGTGTCCATCGGGATGGGCTCTGACACCAGGGGTCACTCAGTGTCCATCGGGATGGGCTCTGGGAGCAGGGGTCACTGTGTCTGAGCAGGGAATTGCCCACGAGCCGCCTGAATGGGGCCAGGACAGGCTGGGAGCGGGCTGATCCCACCTCTCCACACCAGCACATCCCCAGCTCTGAACAGCTCCGTGCTCAAATCCTCACAGGAGCAGGCCAGAACAGATCTGCAGCCTCCTGTTACCCAGGAGAACCTCCCACACTGGCATTTTTAACCAGGATCACACAGCAATGTGGTGGCCACACTTGACATCCATCTCCTGAGAATCGTGGAATGGTTTGGGTTGGGATGGACCTTGCAGCCTCAGCGATTGCTTTCATAAGGAAACAACACTTCTGGCTGTGACACCTGAAAATGTTGACCTTAAAGCAGAGCAGCTCAGAGCTCACTTCACCCCAACCCACTGCCCACGGGCACGTTCAGCAACGCCATCACTTGGAATTTTCCAGAGCACTGGAGACTTTGGTGCTCTCCAGAACTACTGCAAACAGTTCTGATGGAGCCTGGAAGTGCTGCATGGAGATCACCCCATTCCCAGTGGCCAAGCCTGGACCTTCCTCTCCTCTTGGCTTCAAATTGCAATAATTAGGGGCAGAGTTATCCCAAGAAGCAGCTCAGATTTAATCTGATGTTTCGCACTGCGGGGCTGCAAGCTTTTGAAGGAGGAATTCATCAGTTTGGAGCTATAAAACACTGAACCCCGTTTTCCAAGGACACCAACACGGATGTCAAGGATCAATATCCCAAGGAAATCGAATTTCTGTGTGTGCTGAGCCCATCCCTTGGGGAACCCAAGGCTGTCCAACCTCAGGCTCTGCTCTCCAGGAGCTCCCTGCTGGAACCACCCAGAGATTGCCCGAGCTCAGGCTCTGCTCTCCAGGAGCTCCCTGNTGGAACCACCCAGAGATTGCCCGAGCTCAGGCTCTGCTCTGCAGGAGCTCCCCTCTCTGCTCCACACAGCAGCACCTCTCTGAGGTCCATCTCTCACCTGTGGAGTCGGCCCTGTCCGAATGGGACATGGCAGAGCCCAGGGGCCACGGGCTGAGCTGGTGGTGCAGGAAGCTGCGGGTTGGAGAGGCGAGGCTGCCGGAGTGGAAATGGTGGTGAGGGGGGTCGAGGGAATGGATGGGATGAGCACTAATCACGGCTGTGGATGAACACAAGACAGAGAAACACTTAACACACACACACACACACAGGGCAGCCTGGAGACAGCCCTCCCTGCTCCCCGCTCCCAGGGCAGCCACACCCCTGCGTGGTTTACAGCCCAAACTCCTGCATTATCACACCTCAAACAAAAAACCACCAAATCGCAGCTCCAAAAACTGCCACCAGCTCTGAACACACTGCTGGATGGCAAGGACAAGTCCAGATGAAGAATGAAGAGAATACAGATCCATTATCCACATCCAGTGGATGGACAAAGGGGAAATGAGAGGTGTTAAACAATAAACAGCCTTTGCTTCCCAGGATCCTTGTGTTAAACCACCTTTGCTTCCCAATACCCTTGTGTTAAACCAGACACAGCCCTTTGCTTCCCAGGATCTTTCCAGAATTCCTGTGTTCCGGGAGGCAAAGAAGGGAGTAGCTAGCTACACAGAATTACTGCAAATAACACTAAAATGGCACAGAGTGATCAGCATAACTCAGTACCAAAGAGGTAAATTAATAATAACTCCATCTGGGGGCTGCAGTGGGTGCGTGGAAGGTTGTGCAGGCCCAGAGCAGGACCTGGTGGGGCTCACTGGGAAAGGGCCCCGTGCCAGGGTGAGATTCCCGTGGGGCAAAAGGACACCTGCAGACCCCACATGGCTGTGTGCACTCCCACACCCCACATCTCTGCACTCCCTAACCCCACATCTCTGCACTCCCACATCTCAGAGTGCTGCTCCTGGACAAAGGCTGTAGAACAGGAACATTGACAAACTGAGCCATCAGGGTATCGGGACACTCCAAAAAATAGGGAGAGATCAAAAAATCCACATCCTCAGTTCAGTTTTTGATAAAAGCAAAGAAAGTGGGAGTGTAAAGCACTTCTCTGCAGTGATTCCAGAAAGCACAGGGGTTCTGGCAGCTGTGCCCTGGCATGGGTGGGACACGGGCACAGGGCTCAGGGAGGCTGAGGCTCGGCCCAGGGGAGCTCGGGGTGATTCCCTGCCCTGTCCCTGCTCAGTAACTCCCGAGTTTCCTGCTCCTGTTCTCACACAGGGGTTTGGCCTGGCTGTTCAGAGGTTCAGCCAAGCCCCTTTCCATCTTGGTGTCATTTGAAAATCAGAGATATTGTTTCATTCTAAAACTATTCATAATAATGATAATAGTAGGGGTAATTTTGGTATCAGAGAAGGATCCCAGGGCAAAGAGAGCTCGAGGAGCTCGGGGTAAAGTCAGGGAAGACTCTGAGAGCAGCAGCTGCAGAGATAAAGGGGATGGAGCCTCGTGAGGAGACTGCAAAGGGCTGGGAGGGGAAAACACAAGAGATTCCGTGTTCCAGGAGGCAAAGAAGGGAGTAGATAGATACAGAAAATTACTGCAAATGACACTAAAATGGCAGAGTGGATCAGCATAATACGGAACTGAAGAGGTAAATTAATAACAACTCCATCTGCAGGCTGCAGTGGGTGGAACGGAGATGTGGAAGGTTGTGCAGGCCCAGAGTGGGACACAGGAATGGCTCTGGTGGGGCTCAGTGGGACAGAGCCCGAGGGTGCAGGACATGGCAGAGTCCCAAGGGGCAGCCAGGCCTGCAGGGTGGGCTCCCAGAGTATATGGACAGACCCCGAGGCGCTCCTGCCCTGCCCTCACCCCACACAGACACTCATGGTCCCTCCCTGGCCGGGAGGGGTTTGGGTGCCCGCCCTGAGCTCTTGCTGCTGCCCAGGATGGATTTCCCGGGCACTGGGGGTGTTCACTTACGCTGAGGTGGCTGAGAGTCAAAGGGCATCATCATCTTGGGCCTCATGCCCCTCCTTCCCGCCAGCGTGGACATGCTGTCCTCGGACTCGTGTCCTGGGGGAGAACAGCCGCGTTATTCCCTCCGAGCCGGGCTCCTGGACAGCCACCCCAGCATGCCAGCACTCCTCACTGCTGCTCCCAGGCAGGGCTGGGCTCAGCACTGACACAAACAGTGCTGGAAGGAGCCAACGGGACAGTGAGGGTGAGGATTTTGGAGAAACTCTCCCGGCCCCAGTGCAAACCTCAGGCAGTGGCTCAGCTCTGGACTGGAAGGTCACACACAGCTCCAACAGTGTAACGTGAAATGAGATGGTTTTCCCATTACTAATGAGTATTTACCAGAAGAAAGCAATGATTTAACCCTTGGACACTCAATTTCCTTCCTAAAACAGGGGATCCAACCTTTTCAGAGTCTCAAAAACCAGCAAAAAACCCAATCCACTACTTGCAAAACAGGAAAAAAAAAGGAGTAACTAAATAATCTGACAATGAAGTGATTTCAGCAGCCACAGTGAAATGTGTTACACTGCTCAGAGTGGCTCACCTCTGTAGGAATTGCGCCTCTGATGGATATTGCTGTCCATGGAGTTATCCACCGGGGTGATGTCCTGGGAGTTGCGAGGGATCGGGGTGTCTGTCATGATTGGGTTGGGATCGGGGGATTTATCGATGGGTTTGAGCTCCAGCCTCTCGTGATGGATCCAAAGGTCGGGGGGTTTGACATCTTTGGAGTTGCCCTTGTACTTGTGGGAGCCGTTCACAGATTTGCAGGCGGCTCTTTTCCTGCGAAGGAAAATGGAGTTTTCTTTAAATGGTGGAAAAGGAGACTTTTCCCTGAGATTTCCCTCAGATCCTGGATGGCACAGGTTTCCCACTGGGCAGGGAACTTTGCACACAGGCCCTGCTGGTGCCTCCACACCCACCCTGAACTCCAATGCCATGGAATTTGTGTCCATGTGCAGCCCTCGTTCTGCAGCCCCAGCCTTCGTTAGCAAAATTTAAATTTGCAGCAATTCTTAGGGGAATATTGCAATGCTGTGCCCACATCCCAGGCTCACCATTCTGCAGACAGCCCATTATCCCAGCAGGATAGGAAGCCAGGATTAGTGACAGAACCCTCCTTGCAGCCCCACTCAGGTTGGACACATCCCACTGGGGAGGTTCCCACCCTGTTGAGCAGCAGCAGCAAACTGTGGGGTTGGCAGAGTTTTGGGAAAGGGAAGGTTCCAGCACTCCCTCCACGCTCTCTCCTCACTCAGGATCTTGGCAAAGCTGGAGGAGGGATCCCTTTGGGAGCAGAGTGCCTGGGAATGGCTCAGCCATGGATAAATGACAGAGCCCCCATGGGGGTGACTGCCACACCCTGCTCCCCCTGGGGCTCTGAGCAACAGGATCAGGTGATTCCCTGCCTGGGACACTCCGACATTGGGATTGCACGGGGTTATTGCTGCTCCGAAAACAAAACCCAAAATCTGGGCACACAAATGCCTGGCACAGCCCTGCCCTGCCCTGAGCTCTGCAGGATGGCACTGCTGCAGCACAGCCCGTGCAGATGATCCTCCCAGCCTGGCTGGCAATCCCTCAATCCCTCAATCCCTGACTTCAAAACCTCTCTGGCACAAGAGGATCTTGGCAGACCTAAAGCACAGCTCTGGTCCTTCAGAGAACACGCAGAGAGAGCCTGCAGGAGCACGTAAATGGAGCATCACTGCCGGCAGGGTTAATGCAGATGCTCTAAATGAGGCAAGAATTCAGACACAAACACCGGGATTTAGGATTCTGGAGCGGTTTTCTAAAGAATCCAGCACCACATCCAGATTCTGCTCCAGTAATCCCACTAAAAATGGATATTGTCAGGCCCAGCTTGTGCCCTGAGCTCTTGGGCTCTCCCAGCTCCCAACACATGGATTGGTGCAGTTTGGGAGCTTTCAGACAACAGAGAGGGGAAGTGCAAGTGCAGCTGGAAGCCCTGCCCCAGTCTCTGTGCAGGAACTCCAGAGGGTTTGGAACTCCAGGACATGGACAGGAAAACCAGAGCAGCAGCAGCACCTACAGGACTCGTAAGGAATACACCCCAAAGCATCACAAAGGATGAAAGAATAGGATTAATGAGCTCAGACAGGGCCAGGCCCCAGCCCTGTTACTTTTTCTGGTGGGACGTGGTGCGGCGGGTGCAGAAGACGGCGACGATGACGACGATGACGATGGTGATGACGCCCACGGACACGATGATCACCAGCAGCATGTTGCTGTCCAGGGGGGACGTGGGGCTGCCATGGGGACTGTTACTGCCTGCGAGGGTGGGAGGGGAGAAAAGGCTGATTTCTCATACAGGAAAAGCAAGCAGTGCCTACCCAGAGCCCTGCAGGTCAGCAGGAGGGGATGGATGCCATGGAAGGGTTTGGATCCCATGGAAGGGTTTGAGAGGGAATGGAGCCCATGGAAGGGTTTGTGAGGGGATGGATGCCATGGAAGGGTTTGGATCCATGGAAGGGTTTGAGAGGGATGGATCCCATGGAAGGGTTTGTGAGCGGATGGATGCCATGGAAGGGTTTGTGAGGGGATGGATCCCATGGAAGGGTTCAATCCCTGCAGGTCAGCAGGAGGGGAAGGATCTCCCTTGCCATTTGCCAACTGTTTCTGTACAACTGTTCATCTGGAAGCTGATTTACAGATCTCTTTTCCTGCTAAGGTTAACAAAACTGAAGTTCAGCTTTCTCAATGGTCAGAAAAAAACTCAGCAGTCCAAGCAGAGTCAGTGTGGGATCCCCTGGGAGCCAAACCCCACTGGAATCGGATCGGGATCCTCCAGGGTCAGCTGGCTCTGAAGGAAACCCTTTATGCATCACCAGGGAGGATCCCAACACACAGCACTGCCCAGCACAAGGGGCCACAGGAGGCTTTTCCTTCCCCATCTGCTCCCACAGAATTGATTTCCCTTGCTAGGAGCAGAGCTGGCTGTGGGAATGCTGTGCTGGTTCAGGAGTGGGGTGGGATTTCCCGAGTGGGGCAGGATTCCTGGAGCCCACAGAGCCCTGGAGCAGCCGTGCCCCACACTCACCTCCCAAGGGGGGTTTGTAGTCTGGTCCCAGATCCATGGGGCGGCTCCCCTTGCCGGCAGATCCCGAGGCTGCAGGGGTTGGACACACAGGAGTTTCACACACACACAAACACAGGCACACCTGAGCATCCCTGAGCCCCGCTCTGGAACCTCCCCAGCCCCCAGGAGCAGCTTTTCCCCTCTTTTTCTGTCCCTACAGCACAGCACCTGCTTTCCCAGGGATTCCTTTCCTCATTAAGCTCTACTAATTTCACTTTAAAATGATAATAAAGCCCATTTGCAATGAGGCACAGGGACATGTGGAGGTAAAAGGCTTTGCCACACCTGTACTGACAGCTCCTCACCCTGAAAGAGGAATTATCCAGGTTTCTTTTCCTAACACTCAATTCCAGCAGGTGAAGGAGACTGGGAATGGGTGGAGGACCCAAAGCACAGTAAATGTAATATTAACACCCTGCCTGTCCATCAAAACTGCCTTTCAGCTCCTCCCTGTGCTCTCTCTCTTGCCAACAAAGCACCACAAAAAAATGCTTCTGCTGAAACCTGAGGACCAAACCTGGTCCTTTCCCTTCGTGTTTTCATTACAAAATTTGTGAGAAAAATACCAGAACAGGGGAGACATTCAGCCATGGAGCAAAGAACAATATCCCCCTGGTTACAGGGACCCAGAATATTTTGCACTTTTTCACACTGTTCTATAAAAAACCCCTCCAAGAAGTCAGGCAGTGTGTATGCAGTTTCACAGCCAGGAGAAGGATTTTCTTCAGTTAAAAATCCCCTTTAATCAAGAAGTAGTAAGTGTTACAGGATGTGTAACAAACGGAAAGTGAACCTTCAGTGAATGCCTGCGAATTACTGACCGAAACAGAGACAAATGGCAAAACCAGGCACAGACAGGGATTAAAGCTGGGGAGGGAAACAAGGAGAAGGCTCTGGGTGTGCAGAGAGGAGCTGCAGCCTGCAGGGATGGAAAGGATCCATCAGGACAAACGGGACATGGAAAACCCACGGAGCTGCCAGGCTGGAGGGGACACTGGGGCAGGGCTCCCTTTTGGGGCACTGAGAACCCTGCAGCAGCCGGGACAGGCTGTAGCAGCCTTTTGAACAGTTTGATTAATCCATTTGTGTCTGTCTGATACTTCACCTGCCCTGGGAGGGTGGGAAATGCCCAGATGGACTCTCTGAGCCCCCGGGGAGCTGCTGGATGTCCCAGGCACGTTTTAGGAGAACAATCAGACACCCTGAGCATTTCTGGTGCAGCAGCTGCAGCCCTAAGGCAGGTGAGGTGATGGAGAAGAGGCTGGAGAGCAGATGGCCTGCACCTTATATGCAATTTTCTGCTTTATGGAACACAGGTAATCTCAAAAAGCTAAAAGTCAGCCCATAAACAGGGCTGGGAACATAACTCTGCAGACAGATAATGAGAAATATGAAATATTCTGTATTTAGGCTTCCAGAGAGCATCAGACAGAGTACTGTGTTAAAGCAGTACCATCAAAGAGCCATGTGGCACCTATTAATTAATTACCATCAAATGAACTGATAACAATGAGAATTATTCATCAGGAATGTCTCTAATGAGTACTGCAAGGACCTGGGCTTGGCCAATTGCAGCCCAATATCCTGAGTAACAGCGTGGAAGGGAAGGGAATAACTGCCCTGGGGTCAGCAAAGTCAGGGGGCGGGAAGGCAGACAGTGCACAGCAATCCTTATGAAAGCCAGGTCCTCCCTGAGTCTGGGATGAAATTCAGGTACCCAAAAAGATGCTTCCCAGGGTTCAATTCCTAAACCCAGAGATCAGAGTTTAGCCTTTAAATAAATTCCAGGGAGCCCCATCTCTTGTGCAGTGCAGTCTGTTTGAAGGAAGAGTGTCAGACAGCATTTGTTTGGGATTGTTTTCTGTCCAGCCTGTGAACCTCCATGGTACAATCCATCATGGGACAGGAGATGACTGCAGGATGGGTTTGCTTGAGCAGAGACCTTAATCCCTGCTTTGGGATGAGGGCAGTGCCACCCCCTGAGGCCTGAGAGCAGTCCCTGAGTTCTGCTGACACAGAATGTCCCCGTGCCCAGAAGGGTGTGGGAAAACAGAACCATGTGCTGAGTTCAGAGGGAAAACGGTAAAGAAAGAAAAGAGAGGAAAAAGCAGAACCATTAGGGCAGAGAATCAAGCCCAGTTAGTTTTGCTCCCAGCCTGAGGAACCTGCTGGCCCTTTCCTGCAGGTCCCCATTTGGCAGCTCAGTGGTGCTGTCACAGGGCAACTCCACAGCTCCTCTCCTGCACTTCCTCTGCCTCCTCCTGTCCCACATTTCAGCTGCTGCCAGCATTTCAAACCTCCCAGTGTTCTTACAGGAATCCCCAAACAATGAGCAGGACAATGACATTGGAGCAGCTGCTTGTCCTGGGCAGGACAATGAGCAGGACAATGACACTGGAGGAGCTGCTTTCCCTGGGCAGGATCTGCTCCCCAGCCAGCCCCAGCCTCAGCCCCAGCTCTGGACACGGGGCTGGGATCCATTCCCTGCCAAGCCCTGCCTGGTACAGAGCAAAGGCACATTTAATAAATGACTCCAAGCACTGAGCTGAGGAGCCAAGCGAGGAGCAGCTCCCTCACAGCCCCTTCAGGATCTCTTTAATTGCATGTCTCAGCTGTTTGCCAATGGCCTCTTTAATTCATCCCTTCAGACTAATTTTGTCTCTTTTTATGGGGCTTGCAGGTTATTTGGAAGAAACAAGAAGAGCCCTGGGACATCCACCTCCTAATTCGATGTAGGAAACTCAGAGCTCCCATTTTTCAAGCAAACATTTTAAAACCTTCAGGCTTTGAGGAGCCAGTGCCGGGCTCCTTGGGAGAACCTGGGCTCCAAATGAGCTGACAGGCACAATCTCTCCTGCACAGAGCCCTCCAGGCCTTCCCTGCTTTACTATGGAACAAATCCTCCCAAGCAGTGCTTGTGCTCATCAGAATCCCTTTGATCTTCCACCCCCTCACACATGGGCTGGATGAGGCACCTCTGCCTCCAAAGCCATCCCACTCAAGGATTCAGTGCTGGCACAACCCCCTGGCCCTGATGGGCCATCCCTACAGAGATCCCCTTGCATTCCCACCACCCACACCCCCAACTCCCAGCTGTGCCCCTGGCAGAGCAGCAGATCCTGCTCCACTGAGAAAAGGTCACAGCACATGGACAGCAGAGCACAACAGCGGGGGATGGAGACAAGAGAAACGTGGCTGTTCATTTACCTTGGTCATTGGGCATTTTATCTGAGGACTCAGCTTAGTGGGGCAAGCACAGGGAGGAAAAAACAAGAGACACATCACAAGGCTTGAAGCAGCGAGACAGAATTCCACGTTTCCCACAGCGCAGGGTACAGCTCTTGATTCTCAGCTCTAAAACTCACATGGAGAAGCGTCCAAGGCCAGGCTGGACAAGGCTTGGAGCAGCCTGGGCTGGTGGAGGTGTTCTACCAACTATTTGGGCAATCTCAAGGCCACTCATTTGGGACACTGCCCATGCGTGGGCTGTGAGGTCCCTCCCAGCCCCATTCTATGACAGGATTCTATGATAATAAACTCGTAATTTTATTTTCCCAAGCTCTCTGGCCCAGCTGCCATCACCACCAGCTCCTGAAGGAGGGGCCTGTTGAATCCTACGAGTTCCTACTGCACCATCCCATTATTCCCAGGGAGCAGCTGTGACTCCCAGGGCCTGGACTCTCCCTGCAGCCACCCGGGGCAGTGTCCCTGGTCACGGTGGAACCGCAGTGACCCCACGGCTGAGCTGCATCCACAGGGATTCATTCCATGCAGGACAAGGAGAACGTGCCAGGTTACCTTTGGGGGTCCTGAACTGCACGGCCTCGGACATGGGCCCCATGCCCTTGGAATTGCGGGCCTGGATCTTGAAGAAGTAGGGCGTGTCCAGGGTGAGCTCCTGGATCTGGTGTGTCAGCCTGTTGCCCACCACGGGCTCGATCACCCAGTCGTGGATCTCGGCGTTGACGTCGGTGCTGTAGTAGATGATGTACCCTGGCAGGGAGAGCACAGCTCTGTCACTGAGGGGCACAGGGACAGCTCTGCCTCGGGCACCTCTGGCACACACTGAAACTGATGCCTTAGGATTTTTAATTTCTGTATTTTCATGTGTCTGTATTCTTGTACTTCTCCAGTGCACAGCACTGAGCTCCTGTTCTCCCATCTTTAAACAAAACAATTCCTCTCTGAGCTTGAAATCCAAGGACACCTTGCTGCCTCAGAGCCCCAAAATATGGAAACAACAGAGAATTGGGGGGAGAGTTTGGGGTGGGTGACATCATCACCTGCAGGTGTCATTGGAGAATTGGGGCCCGATGTGTTCATGAGACAGAACTTACAAAATGGGGAAAATCTCGTGACTCGGGGTCCATTTTGGGTGAGGGCTCTGTCTGCCCTCAATGTACCAGCAGGCCTGGATTAAATCTCTCTGCTTTTATTCTCTTCACTTAGTCTGGCCTCTGTTTCAGGTGAGCCTGGTTTTAGGCATCAGTTTCTGGTGACCCAGAGGGGCCAGGGAGGCTCCTGAGAATCCTCTGGACCAAGTAAGATCCAGCTCCCCACATCCCAACATCAGCCAGCCCTCCCACCTTCCATCTGAGCTGCTCAAAAGAGACAGTAGGAAAACCAAACCATTTAAAATATCCAAATAATTTCTGACTGCCGTTCCCTGCATATGGAAAAATTGCTCATTTCCATCCCTTTACCTATTCACAGACTAAATGATATAAAATAAAATAAAGCTGCCATTATCAAGATGTCCCTAAAGAATTAATATGATATTATTTAAGTTATGTTAAAACAACAAAACATTCTCAAGGCACAGCTAAACAATTTGTGTTTACCATTATTTCATTATTTTTTCAGAGTATTGACAAAGGCAACAAGAACCTGAAGGAACTGAGGCTGTCCTGCACATCCCAGCAAAAAGGTATGGGAAGAGTTTATGTTGTTATTAAATTATACTGAAATCACACATCAATATGAAGGAAAAGCTTTATAATTTTTTAATACAAAAAACACAGATCAGCCTAAATAAATACTTGAACCTCTATATATTTATATATATGTAGAAATAAATACTTGAACCTCTATATATTTATGTATACATAGAAATAAATACTTGAACCTCTATTTAATAATATATCCACTGTACATAATATCACATACATTATATATTATATTTTTTATGTATTTGTATCCATTATTTATATCTATATCTAGGTTCAAGTATTTATTTTATATGTAACATATATGTAAATATCATTCATTTATATAAAATATATATAATATATGTGTATAAAACAGTTAATAAAAATGTGTATTTATTAAATGCACATCTATAAATATATATAAAATATATATGTTATATTTTATAAATGTATATTTATATATACATTTATTTATATATATACACACACACATTTATTTATATATATATATCTGAAGTGATGCTAAAAGCATTTCAACAGTCTAGAGGCACAAGTACTGAATTAATTCTGAGTGTCCTAATTAGTCAGCAGCTCTAACGATGCCCAGGGTGGGGCCCAGACTAACCCAGCTCAGAAATCCCATCCCATGCCATCCCATTCCCGGCCGAGTGGAGCTGCTGGGAACTCCATGGACATCAGCAATCAGAATTCTGGCACCACCGACAGCACAGAGGGACTTAATGGGTGATTAATTAGTGCTTCCTCCTCAGCCTGGGCTGTTCCCACCAGAGGGCACTCGGGCCCCACATCCCAAAAACTGCCTGGGATCTGGGAAAGGGGAGCTGGGGATGGAATTTGGGAAAGGGCAGCTGAGAAAGGGGAGATGGGAAAGGGGAGATGGGAAAGGGGAGCTGGGGATGGGATCTGGGAAAGGGGATCTGGGGATGGGATTTAGGAAAGGGGAGCTAGGAAAGGGGAGCTGGGGATGGGATCTGGGAAAGGGGAGATGGGAAAGGGGAAATGGGGAAGGGGGGCTGGAAAACAGGAGATGGGAAAGGGGAGTTGGGGATGGGATCTGGGAAAGGGGAGCTGGGGAAAAGGGAGTTGGGAAAGGGGAGATGGAAATGGGCCCTGGGAAAGGGGAGCTGGAAAAGGGGAGCTGGTGCCTGCTGCCCTCAGGCTTAGCCCTCAATCCCCATTTTATTGCATTTTGAAGCCATTAATGCTGTTCATGGACAACCTGATAAATACTGAACAGTTCTGCTCCCCACGTGGATAACCAAGGGTTCCTTTGCTGCCATGGGATTTTGGAGCTGCACAATGGGATGGTTTTCCCAATCCTGTGCAGGTAAATGCTGCTCTCTGCAGCAGCCTCCCCTCCTTAGGTGTGAGACCTTTGTGCCCCTCCCTGGCAGCCAAATCCCTCCACCAAAGGTTCCTGTGTCTCCAACCCTCCTTCCCCATGGAGAGGAAACATTTTGCTGCTTTTTCCTGGGGATTTAATTAATTTTAGTCTCCCATTTAGAGCCTGAGCTCCAGTCCTGCCTTATCAGGTTTGATTCTGCACCGGGGCTCATTCTGAGCTCAGACTGCAAATAACATGCCATGAAAATCTGATTTCAGCTTTAAACCTGGGGTAAAAACACATTAAAATTGAAGTGGGTAATTTCACAAAACCCTTCCAAATGGGAATCCAAACACAAATTACGGAAAGGTATCTGTAATTATTACTTCTGAAAAGTGATTTATCCCACGTGGCAGTGATGCAGTTAAAGGCAAACAACAGTTTGCTGCTAATGGTTCTGCCAGGGGGACAACAAAGTGCCCTGGAGCCTGTTCTGTGACACAAAATCGCCACAGGGGTGACAAAGAGCACTGGGATGGCCACTCCTAAATAAACTCTGATGGGCCAGAAACACCAGGGATGATTTCTGGAGACCTGCTGTGGGAACAGCACGAGCGAAGTTATGGATATATTTCAGCTCCCAACCAGATTCCTGGCTCCACTGCCATTTCCCACACAGTTTAGGTCTGGATCTGTTCTGATCAGGTCCAGAGGTGAATAATGAATCTGAGCTGCTGCAGAGATGGCAGAGCAGAGAGGGCACAGGGAGGCCAGGCCATGCTCCTGGGGGATTCCCTGCAATGATCCAGCCTCGGGGCTGCCTTCCACCTGGAATTTTGCTATGTCCCCGTGCCCCAGCTGTGATTTTGCTGAATTCCCCATGCCTCAGTTGTGATTTTGCTGAATTCCCCATGCCCCAGCTGTGATTTTGCTGAATTCCCCGTGCCCCAGCTGTGATTTTGCTGAATTCCCCATGCCCCAGCTGTGATTTTGCCGAATTCCCTGTGCCTCAGTTGTGATTTTGCTGAATTCCCCTGCCCCAGCTGTGATTTTGCTGAATTCCCTGTGCCTCAGTTGTGATTTTGCTGGGTTCCCCGTGCCCCAGCTGTGATTTTGCTGAATTCCCCATGTCCCAGCTGTGATTTTGCTGATTCCCCTGCCCCAGCTGTGATTTTGCGAATTCCCTGTGCCTCAGCTTGTGATTTGCTGAATTCCCTGTGCCCAGTTGTGATTTTGCTGAATTCCCTGTGCCCAGTGTGATTTTGCTGTTCCCTGTGCCCAGTTGTGATTTTGCTGAATTCCCTGTCCCAGTTGTGATTTTGCTGTTCCCCTGCCCCAGCTGTGATTTTGCCGAATTCCCTGTGCCCCAGCTGTAATTTTGCTGAATTCCCCATGCCCCAGTTGTGATTTTGCTGGGTTCCCCGTGTTCCAGCTGTGATTTTGCTGGGTTCCCTGTGCCCCAGTTGTGATTTTGCTGAATTTCCCCTGCTCCAGCTGTGATTTTGCTGAATTCCCCATGCCCCAGCTGTGTTTTTACTGGGTTCCCCGTGCCCCAGCTGTGATTTTGCTGGGTTCCCCATGCCCCAGTTGTGATTTTGCTGGCTTCCCCGTGCCCCACCTGTGATTTTGCCGTTGGCCTCGGAGGGTGGCTGCCAGTTGACGATGATGGTGCGGGGTTTGCCCTCCTTGCTCACCACGGTCACGTCCTTGGGGGGCGAGGTTGGCACTGCAACACAGAACCAGAGTCAGCAACGGCTGCTGTGTCACACCAGGGGAACAGCCACCTCAGGGCCCTGATTCTCCTCTGATGTTGAACACAATTCTATTTGGGTTATTCTCTTTTTCTCATTGTTACAAACCCCCACTCTCCTGCAGGGTCTCAGTGGCCACTGCCCCCGGTGTCAGCACTTTTGTCCCATATGGAGCTGCCCCTTCCCAAAGCACTTCTGGCACCACATCTGATCCATTTGAGAACTGAGTGTCCTCAAACACCTGGGACTGCTCACCTGGATTTCTTCAGGCAGCAGAAAAACTCCACAAACTTGTGAAAGATACATTTTGTACAGGTGGGCATCTGAAAGATCTGCCAGTTCCCAGGTTTATGGAGGGACTGGTTTATGGAGAGACCTGGCAGTGCCCATTTGTCACTTAAATCCTGATCAGTGAAAATCCACCAGCAATTTAGAATTGCACCAGCATGGAATGGTTTGGGCTGGAAGGGACCTTAGAGCCCACCCAGTGCCACCCCTGCCATGGCAGGGACACCTTCCACTGTCCCAGGGTGCTCCAAGCCCTGTCCAGCCTGGCCTTGGACACTGCCAGGGATCCAGGGGCAGCCACAGCTGCTCTGGGATCAATCCCTGGGCAAAGCTGTAATGGCTGATGGAATTTCTGAAGGAATCTGCACCGCAAAGGTGTGGAAATGCAGAAATATTTGCTGAGCACACCTGGCCAAGCCTTTTCCTTGGGTTGCCAGAGAGCAGCACCGAGGGAAGGAAAGGAGGGGAGAGTTTTCCTTCTCCCATCAGCCTCTCCTGCTGAAAACTCAAGAATTGGCACAAATTGCTCCAGCAGAAAACTGCAGTCCTTGCTGTGAACTGTGGGCTGTGGCTCCAGAGGGCTCTGACCATCCCTGCAGTACCACATCCTGAAATCCAGGAAGCTGCTGAGGGGCACCCTGGAGCAAATCCACCTTGGGTGTTTAACACAACCACAGCAATGCACAGCTTTCTGCATTTCCTCAGCTTTCTGTGCGTGACCTATTAGAAATCAACCCTAAATCCCTTGGGATGGCCTCCAATCATCCCTGGGTGATGAACAGCTGCAAAGCAGGCACAGCCAAAGCCCCAGAGTTATTGTAACCATTGCCCCAAATATGTAAAAACAGGATTCAGAGGAAACAAAAATAGAAAATCAGGAGGGGCCCAGAGGAGATCAGGAATTCACAGACAATGCAGGGCCCAGAATTCCCTGTTTTCTTTTTAGGAGCAAGTCCTACACAACTGCTCAAGAGTATCCCAAAATAATGAGCCACTCACTCAGGAATTTGGCCAGTACCATAAATCACAAGATCTGTGATGAGAAAATACATTTAGCCTATTTTTTAAATTATTTTTAACATATTCTCTTTACGTTCCCAAGGGTCATATTTGCAAATATTCCTTCCAACCACTTCCCCCTGACCCTTCCTATTTCAATGCCCTGAGACCTCCTGCATTATGCCCTTGCTCAGTGGCTTTGTGAGCATCAAATTCTCTCAAAAAACTTTATTTGTGCAGCTTTTCCAGTCCCTGCACTCGGAGCAGAGTCGTGGCTGAGGATTGAACACGTGTCAGCACAAATAACAAATGGAGTGTTTAATGTGGGCTGGGAATAGTGGGATGGGGAAGGAGCTCTGCCCCAGAGCTGGCCCCACATCCCAGGATTCCCACCCAAAACCACCACAATCCTTTCAAAAGCAACTGAAGCTCACTGGGAATTCAGACTAAGTTCAGAGAGTTCAGATTCTATGCTGGGTTTGCCTTTTCTTTAGCAGCAGAGAATTTCTGCCCTGGAATATTTAGAAGATCTCCCTAATTCCTGGCACACTGGATTTGTTGGCTGGGTTTTCATTTCGCAGGAGAACTCCAGGCTCACTTGGATGGGCTCTGTGTCCTCCACAGTCCAACCTAAGCATAATAAGCAGCAAATTTAATTGCCCAAAGTTCACTTATCAGAAGGATAATGAGGGGCAGGGTGAGGAGAGGGTCTGGCCCAAGCTTTTCCTGGCAGCTCCAACCCCTGCTCTGCTCTGCACTGATCAGCAGCTCAGGGCTCATTGAGATGTCTTCATTCCTTCCGTGACTTTTTTGTCTTCATTTGCCTCCTGCACCTTCTCGCTCTGTAACAATTACCATCACACTTACAGCAAATTTTAATTATTATTTGCTGAAGTGTTTTCTTTGTGTTTGGTGTCAACGTGCTTTCTGTGAGACTCTGTTCTCTCCTGCCCACGAACTGTGGTACATTATTCATGACTTCTGTGTAATTTGATGGAAATTCTCCCGCAATCATCCCTCACAATTCTGAAGTGTGCTGTTGTTTTTTAATCAGAATTTCTGACAGACCCATTCAGACCCCCCTGGCAGGTGTCAATGAGCAGAGGCAGTTCAGAAGCAGGGAGCTGCTGGTTTCTCTGAATGCCCAGCCCTGCAGAGCAGGCAGTACCTAATTCAAAGGTTGTCCCGTGCGCTGTCATGCTCCAGGTGCTGGATCTCCTGCCCTTGGTCACCATCACCGAGAACTCGTAGAGGGTGTTCGGCTTCAGCCCCGTCACCAGATAGCTCAGAGTGGTGGCATTGGCAGTCTGCAAGGGAAAGCAGGCTCAGCACTTCCCAAACCCCCAATCCCAGCCCCAGCCCACGTGTTCCCAGCATTTCCATAAGCACAGGCGTTAACCCGGGGCTGCTCCATCTCTGTGCTGTCGATTCGTTAATCAAATCTCACCGTTTATCCTCCTCTGGAATTGCTGCAATCAGCAGCAGCCCTCAGCAGCACTCAATCACAAATAAAAAAGGGCAACACCAGGCCCAGGGCCCCTCTGCTCTGCAGAAATCCCTGTTTACCTGGGGGCTCAGCAACTCCTCTGGCTGGGGAAAGCAAAAAGCACAGCAAGGAACAGCCCTGCTCGGACCCTGGAGCTGCCTCCCAGATTTTGTGGAATTTGGAGGAATTTTGTGGAATTTCTCTGTGGAATTTCCAATGCAATCTTAAATGTAATAAACCATCACACTTGGGAGGCTGGAAGAGAATGAAGCTTTACTAATACTGAAGCTTTACTAATACGTGGATTTTTTTCACAAAAACTGGTTATTTAGGATGACACAAGGAAAGCACACGTGGCTCACAGTGGGATTTGTAACTCAGCATTTATGAATATCTGGTATTTGTTATATTCAGCACCCACAGAAGGTATTGGGGGCCTGTGGAAAAGAAGGGAAGCTGCATTTACAGGCGTGGGGATCCTCACCTCGACCTGCAGGGCTGTACACACAAAATTAAGGAGCTGTTCCAGGATCTGCCAGGGCCATACAGCACCTGGGACAGCCACTGCCCTCAGAAACCACAGACTGCAGCTGATTGAGTGCCAGCGAAAAGACACCTCTGCTGAGGGCCCCAGCAGTTCCAGGGAAACCCTAAATCCCAGTATCTTACACCCCTTTCCTTTTTAGGGGGAATTCAGGCCATGGGGTGCCTGGGTTTGTGCCCGGGGCTTTGCTATCTGACTTGTGAAAGATCTGGTTTCCATCTCTGGCTTTGAGCCTTGGGACCTTCTACTTTCCCTGTAGAATTCACTGAGTTCAAATGACACCTCAGAGCCCACCTGCAGTGCCAGACTCCACAATTTAACACTTGGTCCTTTTTAAAATCCCAGCCTATGCCACGGTACCAAACCCTGCTCACCCACTAGAAATAAACTCCATAAATATCACCCCGAACAATTTGTTTCCCTTTTGTACAACCCTGAAAGATCCAAGGTTTAATTTATCCCTGAGGGATCCCAGGGAGCTGCAGAACAACCCCACACCCCGACCATGAGGTTTTGGAAAACTGCTCCTTGTTAGTTTTAAGTTTTGAGTTAGTTTTTAGTTAGCTCAGAGCACAGGAGCTGCATCCTACCTGTCCCTAAAAATACCCAACAGAGCAGGAGAGTGTTTCCAACAGAAACCAGGGAGGAAAAGCAGGAGGTGGGTCCTCCAGACATCACAGGCTACGTGAGCAGAGCAAACACCTCCAACTTCAGGCAAATCCTCTCTCCAGTTGTGAGTAATTCTGAACCCCATCCCATCATTGCATGCTGGTTTTGGTCACAATGAAACTTGCTGCCCACTGCCCACCAGCACCAGGAAAAGCTGGAATATTTCATTTTACTGTTTCATTCCGTTTTCTATTTTATTTAATTCCTTTAAGCAGTTAGCTGCTGAAACTGCAGCTTTATTTAAACCACTCCTGAGCCATCCCCTGCACATGACTCAGGAATGTGGCTCATAAGGAACCTGCCCTTAGAGGAGGAATACACACATATTTACATCTTTTCATTTCAATAAAGAAAAAAAAAATCTGGATTATAACGAGATGGCTCTGCAGGAACATAAAGGGAGCTCCTCTGGCTGGGTATTTTAACAACCAGCTCCTCTGAGTCTCGTTGCAAATTTGAAATTTGCAGTCAGCAGCTTTGAGCCCTGCAGGTAACTCTGAAAATTAATAAAAAAAATCTACCCACCCACCAAACCAAGCCCCAAATCCAGTCTCCAAACCAAACCAGATGGAAATGGAGGAAGGCAGGGATATCATGAAGGTACTGTTGTGTATTTAGCATCAGTCGGCTCCCAAAGGAAAGGTTCCCTGTCAGCTTTGCACAAACTGAACGGGTCATAAAGGAAACTTCAAACCCTCGGGGTAAACCTGCCTGAGGCACCCCCAAATCCTTGCAATGCTTCAGGGCCTGTCCAGAGGTGAGCTCAGCCCTCCCACTCCTGGGGATGGTGGCACTGGAAGAACAGAACTGTCCCTGTGTCCATGGGGTGCAGCAGCTCTGGGAGCGCCTGCTCCTCCCTGAACCGGCCCTTCCACAGCACCCAGAGCTCCTTCTCACCATTGCCACTGCACCTGCAGGAATCCTGCCCCTCCAATTCCCCAGCAGCACTCCCTGAGCTGGGGTGGATCTGCAGGAATCCTGCCCCTCCAATTCCCCACAGCACTCCCTGAGCTGGGGTGGATCTGCAGGCATCATGCCCCTCCAATTCCCCAGCAGCATTCCCTGAGCTGGGGTGGATCTGCAGGAATTGTGCCCCTCCAATTCCCCAGCAGTACTGCCAGAGCTGTGCCTGCCCCCAGGAATGGATCTGCAGGAATCCTCCCCCTCCAGCAGCACTCCCAGAGCCGTGGCTGCCCCTGGGAATGGATCTGAAGGAATCCTGCCCCTCCAGCAGCACTCCCAGAGCCGTGGCTGCCCCTGGCCACAGCAGGAGTGTCCCTGGCACTCGGTACCTTGTACTTGGTGTTGGCAGGGATGTTGGTTTTCCAGCGGACGGTGTAGAAGCGCGCGTCCGTGATCTTCTGGTTCTTGGGCAGCGAGTTGTCTGCCCAAGTGATCCGGATGGTGTCATGGCTCAGGATGGAAGCCTGAACTCCCACCGGGGGCATCATGGGAGACGGATCTGGCACTGGAGTGTATGGAGCATTAATAACAAACAAATCAACCTCGGAAGTGTCTGCGCAATCCGTGGGGGAAAGGCCATGGTTTAGAATTAAAAAGGGACAAGGAGGTGGCATTTTAATGTCAACCAAAACAAAAAAGGGGGGATGCAGGGAAGTGCAATGAGATGGAAGGTGAGGAATGGAGAGAAAGAGAGAAAAGCCAGAGTTAATAGGTGACATCAGACTGGGTGATAACATCATGCTTGCATCGTCCTCCCTCCTCCAGACCGTGCGACAATGAACACCTCCCTGCTGCCATAGGCAGGACCTGGGAGCCCCAAACACTCAGTCCCTGACACTTCATCTGCCTGGAGCGTGCACTGAGTCCTGTCCAGCAAACACAGCTGGGGCTCTGTGTGGGCACAAGGCGCTTCCCAAACATGCAGGGACCTCCCAACAGGTGCCTTCAAAGGAAGGTTCCAAGGATGAGACAGACTTGCAGTAACTGTGGAACTGCAGTTCAGCATCCTCAGGGGAATCTCCAAGGATTCCAGCTCATCAGGACTATCCCCAAGTGTTGCAACTCCATCAAATTTCTCCCTGGAGGGAGCCCAGTGAGCCATGGCACAGCAACAGCTCACCTGCAACTCCTCTGCTTCAAATCCTGTCTTTATGGACCACAAGGGCAAAATAAAAACTGCCCAGACCCCGTTAGGTGTGAGTGACAACAGAGGGACTGACACAAAGCAAACACAGGCATCCATTCCAAACTCTCGGTGTGAAAGGCCATAAACCCCCAGCCTTTAGAACTGCAGCCACACCAGGGTGCTCAGGGGAGGGGCACGTTTGGAGTGAGAACATCCATTAGTAGCTGTCAGGTGAGTTTAGAATTTACAGATGAGCCCAGTTTTAGGTGGTTTACCAGGAATGTGCAGGGCTGAGCAGGGACAGGGACAGGGACAGAGAGCACAGGGTCCTCCCTCACTGCCAGCCCGTTCCAGGGACAGGGACAGAGAGCACAGGGCCCTCCCTCAGTCCCAGCCCGTTCCAGGGACAGGGACAGAGAGCACAGGGCCCTCCCTCAGTCCCAGCCCGTTCCAGGGGCCAGGCAGGACTCACCCGAGTGGGGCCGGGTCACGGCGCTCTCATACAGGGGGATCCCTTCACCCACGTTGTTGAAGGCTTTCAGGGTTATCACATAGTGGGAGCTGGGGTCTGGAGGAGAAAAAGAAATCAGCACAACCAATGAATACTTCTGCTTCTCTGTATCCTCTTTGTTCGGTGTTTTAATTTTGAGCTGGAGTATGTGAAACAACTGGATTTGAGCTGAGAAAGTCTCCACACAGCCCTTCTGTTTGTGTTCACACAATCCCAGCCCGGTTTGGGTTGGAAGGGACCTTAAGGCCCGTCTCATTCCACCCCCTGCCTGGGCAGGAACACCACGGCTCAAGTCTACAGTCGCAGTAAATCTGCCTTTAAGCACAGCAGTGAGAAAAACAATTTAAAAGGAATGAAACCAAAAGGACTCCAACGTCCGATTCGATGGAATTCCCAATATTGCTGTTTCTCTCACTTCCAGACTATTCCACCTCCCACAGAGATTTCTGGGGAGGGCTGAATCTTTATTTTCCTTTTGAAGGAGCCGCCAGTGAATCCAGTGACACTGCAGTCCCTTTTCACTCTGCTGCCGCGGGGAGGATGCTCAGGGGGCTGGGCTGGGCTGGGCCCTGCACTCACCCAGGTTCTCGATGGTGTAATATCTCTGCTTGTAGTCCACTTTGATGGTCTGGGCGTGGGGGCTGCCGATGCCGTAGCCGATGGCGTAGCCCCTGACCACCACGTCCTGGTTCTCGGGGGGCGTCCAGCTCACCACGATGCTGGTGACCAGCGGGCGCACGTGCAGCGAGCTGGGCACCTCGGGCACGCGGGTTTCTGCGGGAGAGGGGGCATGGCAGGGTGGTGACACACACAACGTGAGGCAGGGAGGTCAAACAAAGCAATTCCCAGTGCTGGAACGAGCACATTCCAGCAGAGAGCTTCGGGGTGCAGGAGAAAACACAGAGCTCCAAGAGCACAGTGTTAACATTGCACTCCAATAGAACCTCCCTGCGAAAGGAAGCGCAGTTTGCACTGAAGTTTAGGGGGTTGGGATGGTTTTTGGAGCAGACCTGCTCACCATCAGGCAGCTCCCAAAGGAAGGGTTCCCTGTCAGCTTTGCATGAACATTAATTTGGATGGCTGTGCATCGATTTTACCAAATCGATTGTTACCGATTTTACCAAATATGCACCGGTTTTATCCCATCCTTCCCCTCCACAAATTCATCTGCTTTCAATTCCCTCATATCCCTTACTTGTGGGTATTACAATAATTATATGGAGAATTCTGGGGATGAAAGAGAGGTTCCTGAGCTGGTTGTAGCATTAAATAGGATATTCCACAGTCCTAAGTACTGCACTGCAAAGGGTTCTTCTCGCTTGTCCTACACGTGTTGCTGCTGAAATCCTCAGATTCCCGTAATTCCCAAAATATAAGCAGGAACCACACAGCCATACTAAAAGTTAAATTAATACAGAGTCCATTGCAAATGCTCAAACCCTTCCCCCAAAAGCACCATCAGTCTGAGCCCATCCCACAGAATCACAGAACATGGATCCCCAGCTCCAGAACATTTCCACACCACTCCGCTGCAAGCCCCTCATATTCTTCTAAGAGGCTTTTCCCCGCTGCTGACTGCAACTAAAAGCAATCTCCCCCCGTCCCTGGAGTGTCCCTAACTTTGGGTTCACTTCTCAAGAATGAAATAAATCCTTTTGTCGGGTGCCGGCGGATTAGGGATAATTCCCTTCCCGCTCCAAATGGAATCGGGGCCTTGCGCTTCCTGCGGGGATTTCATCTCAACAAAACGCGCCGCATTTCCCTACAAACATTTCATAAAGCACCACAACAGGATTATTTGGATCACAGCACAGCCCTGGCCCCCAGCCTGGGGAGCTCTGCCACAGCCCAGCGATTCCAGCTCCCAGCTAAACCCAGAGAAGCTCCAGCAGCAGAGGAGAGGTGACATTTCTGCTGCACTGGGGACAAACTTGGCACAACTGCTCAGCACCTCCTGCTCCGACTCCAGCATGGAATTGGAACACTCCTGCTCCCTTTACATCCATGGGACTCTCCTGGGAATTATTTTCTATTTAAACTTCTAAAGCAGCCGTGGAATAAAAGAAAATGATGCCTCGGCTGAGCTTAAGAAATGCAAGATGAGCCATAAATGCATTTGCACGGTGATAAAATTATCCACGTGAGTTTTCTAAAGAAAGAAATTCAAAAAATGCAGTGTGCACACACAGATCTCATAGGTGTATGCAGGATTATTTGAATATCATGTTAAGTTGTCTCAATTGTCAATTTTTATTACTTTACTCAATGGAAAGAATGTATAGAAAAGTCAGATTTCCTGCAACATTCTGAGGCGAAAAGATTTAAATGACAGAATCAACAGAGAAGGAAAAGATTTAAATTTAATCCTGGGGCTGTCTTCTGGCAAAGTGTGTTAACTCCAGCTCAGGGGCAGTTTCCAGAGCTGTTCCCCCACAATCACGATACAATTATTTAATACCCCCAATTCCAAGATAAGTATTTAATACCTACAATTCTGCTATAATTAACACCCCCAATTGTGATATATGTATACCCCCAACTCTGATATATTTAATACTCCCAATTCCAATCTAATTATTTAATACCCCAAATTCTGATACAATTATTTACACCCACAACTTTGATATAATTATTTAATACCCACAACTTTGATATAATTATTTAAAACTCCCAATTCCAATACAATTATTTAATACCCACAAATGTGATAATACCACATTACTATATTATTTAATATCCCCAATACTGATATAATTAATACCCACTGATATAATTATTTAATACCCACTGATATAATTATTTAATTCCTGATGGGAAACACGGTGCAGACCAGTCCACCACTGCAGAAAATATAATCCATCTCCCTTCTCTCCTGTGCAAAATACCAGTTATGGTGGGTAAAGCCCAGCACCAACATGGGGGTGACACTCCAAGGGGCTGAGGGTGAGAACATTTTCCATGATTTCCTTCCCACTGTGACATCTCATTGCCACTATAAATGAGTATTTTCAGCAGAAAATACCTGGTGCCAACATGAGCACTAGGAGTGCATGAGCAGAGTTTCATTTCAAGCCACTTCATTGACGTGGCAAGAATTTTCTGTTACAACAGAAACTGATGCCAGCTAATCCCAAACAAACACCACTGTACACATGGAGGGGCAGCACAAACACAGAGGTTTGGCTATCAGAGAGACAGAGGAAGGAAATGATATGGGGAGGGGGGGGGGGAGGGGGGAGTGGAAGGGGAGGGGACGGGCGGGGGAGGGAGGTGAGGGGAGGGGAGGGAGGAAGGGGTAGGGGAGGGGGGAGGGGATGTTCCAGAGTTTGGAACAGGGTATTTGTTTGGAGTGGTTTCGTGGCTTGCTTGTCCGGATTGCTTCTGGTCGGTGGTATTTTCTAGGGTCTCAGGATTTTCCAGAGTTACCTGCAGGGCTCAAAGCTGCTGACTGCAAATTTCAAATTTGCAACGAGACTCAGAGGAGCGTGTTAAAATACCAGCCAGAGGAGCTCCTTTATGTTCCTGCAGAGCCATCTCGTTATAATCCAGATTTTTTTTTTTCTTTATTGAAATGAAAAGATGTAAATATGTGTGTATTCCTCCTCTAAGGGCAGGTTCCTTATGAGCCACATCTTAGTCATGTGCAGGGGATGGCTCAGGAGTGGTTTAAATAAAGCTGCAGTTTCAGCAGCTAACTGCTTAAAGGAATTAAATAAAATAGAAAACGGAATGAAACAGTAAAATGAAATATTCCAGCTTTTCCTGGTGCTGGTGGGCAGTGGCAGCAAGTTTCATTGTGACCAAAACCAGCATGCAATGATGGGATGGGGTTCAGAATTACTCACAACTGGAGAGAGGATTTGCCTGAAGTTGGAGGTGTTTGCTCTGCTCACGTAGCCTGTGATGTCTGGAGGACCCACCTCCTGCTTTTCCTCCCTGGTTTCTGTTGGAAACACTCTCCTGCTCTGTTGGGTATTTTAGGGACAGGTAGGATGCAGCTCCTGTGCTCTGAGCTAACTAAAAACTAACTCAAACTTAAAACTAACAAAGGAGCAGTTTTTCCAAAACCTCATGGTCGGGGTGTGGGGGTTGTTCTGCAGCTCCCTGGGATCCCTCAGGGATAAATTAAACCTTGGATCTTTCAGGGTTGTACAAAAGGGAAACAAATTGTTCGGGGTGATATTTATGGAGTTTATTTTCTAGTGGGTGAGCAGAGGTTTGGTACTGTGGCATAGGCTGGGATTTTAAAAGGACCAAGTGTTAAATTGTGGAGTCTGGCACTGCAGGTGGGCTCTGAGGTGTCATTTGACTCAGTGAATTCTACAGGGAAAGTAGAAGGTCCCAAGGCTCAAAGCCAGAGATGGAAACCAGATCTTTCACAAGTCAGATAGCAAAGCCCCGGGCACAAACACCAGGACCACATGGCCTGAATTCCCCCTAAAAAGGAAAGGGTGTAAGATACTGGGATTTAGGGTTTCCTGGAACTGCTGGGGCCCTCAGCAGAGGTGTCTTTTCGCTGGCACTCATCAGCTGCAGTCTGTGGTTTCTGAGGGCAGTGGCTGTCCCAGGTGCTGTATGGCCCTGGAGACTCTGGAACAGCTCCTTAATTTTGTGTGTACAGCCCTGCAGGTCGAGGTGAGGATCCCCACGCCTGTAATGCAGCTTCCTTTCTTTTCCACAGGCCCCAATACCTTCTTGTGGGTGCTGAATATAACAAATACCAGATATTATAAATGCTGAGTTACAAATCCACTGTGAGCCACGTGTGCTTTCCTTGTGTCATCCTAAATAACCAGTTTTTTGTGAAAAAATCCACGTATAGTAAAGCTTCAGTATTAGTAAAGCTTCATTCTCTTCCAGCCTCCCAAGTGTGATGGTTTATTACATTTAAGATTGCATTGGAAATTCCACAGAGAGAAATTCCACAAAATTCCTCCAAATTCCACAAAATCTGGGAGGCAGCTCCAGGTCCGAGCAGGGCTGTTCCTTGCTGTGCTTTTTGCTTTCCCCAGCCAGAGGAGTTGCTGAGCCCCCAGGTAAACAGGGATTTCTGCAGAGCAGAGGGCCCTGGGCCTGGTGTTGCCCTTTTTATTTGTGATTGAGTGCTGCTGAGGGCTGCTGCTGATTTGCAGCAATTCCAGAGGAGGATAAACGGTGAGATTTGATTAACGAATCGACAGCACAGAGATGGAGCAGCCCGGGTTAACGCCTGTGCTTATGGAAATGCTGGAACACGTGGGCTGGGGCTGGGATTGGGGGTTTGGGAAGTGCTGAGCCTGCTTTCCCTGCAGACGCCAATGCCCACCACTCTGAGCTATCTGGTGACGGGGCTGAAGCCGAACCACCCTCTACGAGTTTCTCGGTGATGGTGACCAAGGGGCAGGAATCCAGCACCTGGACATGACAAGCGCAGGGACAACCTTGAATTAGGTACTGCCTGCTCTGCAGGGCTGGGCATTCAGAGAAACCAGCAGCTCCCTGCTTCTGAACTGCCTCTGCTCATTGACACCTGCCAGGGGGGTCTGAATGGGTCTGTCAGAAATTCTGATTAAAAAACAACAGCACACTTCAGAATTGTGAGGGATGATTGCGGGAGAATTTCCATCAAATTACACAGAAGTCATGAATAATGTACCACAGTTCGTGGGCAGGAGAGAACAGAGTCTCACAGAAAGCACGTTGACACCAAACACAAAGAAAACACTTCAGCAAATAATAATTAAAATTTGCTGTAAGTGGATGGTAATTGTTACAGAGCGAGAAGGTGCAGGAGGCAAAATGAAGACAAAAAAAGTCACGGAAGGAATGAAGACATCTCAAATGAGCCCTGAGCTGCCGATCAGTGCAGACAAGAGCAGGGTTGGAGCTGCCAGGAAAAGCTTGGGCCAGACCCTCTCCTCACCCTGCCCCTCATTATCCTTCTGATAAAGTGAACTTTGGGCAATTAAATTTGCTGCTTATTATGCTTAGGTTGACTTGTGAGGACACAGAGCCCATCCAAGTGAGCCTGGAGTTCTCCTGCGAAATGAAAACCCAGCCAACAAATCCAGTGTGCCAGGAATTAGGGAGATCTTCTAAATATTCCAGGGCAGAAATTCTCTGCTGCTAAAGAAAAGGCAAACCCAGCATAGAATCTGAACTCTCTGAAGCTAGTCTTGGAATTCCCAGTGAGCTTACAGTTGCTTTTGAAAGATTGTGTGGTTCATGTGGTGGACCAGACTGGAGACTGTGGTCCAGCTCTGGGCAGAGCTCCTCCAGCATTCCACATTCCACACATAAACACTCCATTTGTTATTTGTGCTGACACGTGTTCACATCCTCAGCCACGACTCTGCTCCGAGTGCAGGACTGGAAATAGCTGCACAAATAAAGTTTTTTGAGAGAATTTGATGCTCACAACAGCCACTGAGCAAGGGCATATGCAGGGAGGTCTCAGGGCATTGAAAATAGGAAGGGTCAGGGGGAAGTGGTTGGAATAGGAATATTTTGCAAATATGACCCTTGGGAACGTAAAGAGAATATGTTAAAAATAATTTAAAAAATAGGCTAAATGTATTTTCTCATCACAGATCTTGTGATTTATGGTACTGGCCAAATTCCTGAGTGAGTGGCTCATTATTTTGGGATACTCTTGAGCAGTGTGTAGGACTGCTCTCTAAAAAGAAAACAGGGAATTCTGGGCCTGCATTGTCTGTGAATTCCTGATTCTCCTCTGGCCCCTCCTGATTTTCTATTTTGTTTCCTCTGAATCCTGTTTTTACATATTTGGGGCAATGGTTACAATAACTCTGGGGCTTTGGCTGTGCCGCTTTGCAGCTGTTCATCACCCAGGATGATTGGAGGCCATCCCAAGGATTTAGGGTTGATTTCTAATAGGTCACGCACAGAAAGCTGAGGAAATGCAGAAAGCTGTGCATTGCTGTGGTTGTGTTAAACACCCAAGGTGATTTGCTCCAGGGTGCCCCTCAGCAGCCTTCCTGGATTTCAGGATGTGGTACTGCAGGGATGGTCAGAGCCCTCTGGAGCCACAGCCCACAGTTCACAGCAAGGACTGCAGTTTTCTGCTGGAGCAATTTTGTGCCAATTCTTGATTTTCAGCAGGAGAGGCTGATGGGAGAAGGAAAACTCTCCCCTCCTTCCTTCCCTCGGTGCGGCTCTCTGGCAACCCAAGGAAAGGCTTGGCCATGTGCTCATGCAAATATTTCTGCATTTCCACACCTTGTGCGTGCAGTTCCTTCAGAAATTCCATCACCATTACAGCTTTGCCCAGGGATTGATCCCAGAGCAGCTGTGGCTGCCCCTGGATCCCTGGCAGTGTCCAAGGCGGCTGGCAGCAGGCTTGGAGCACCTGGAGCAGTGGGAAAGGTGTCCCTGCCATGGCAGGGGTGGCACGGTGGCTTCTAAGTCCCTCCGAGCCCAACCATTCCATGCTGGTGCAATTCTAAATTGCTGGTGGATTTTCACTGATCAGGATTTAAGTGACAAATGGGCACTGCCAGGTCTCTCCATAAACCAGTCCCTCCATAAACCTGGGAACTGGCAGATCTTTCAGATCCCACCTGTAAACAATATCTTTCACAAGTTTGTGGAGTTTTTCTGCGCCTGAAGAAATCCAGGTGAGCAGTCCAGGGTGTTTGAGGACACTCAGTTCTCAAATGGATCAGATGTGGTGCCAGAAGTGCTTGGGAAGGGGCAGCTCCATATGGGACAAAAGTGCTGACTACCGGGGCAGTGGCCACTGAGACCCTGCAGGAGAGTGGGGGTTTGTAACAATGAAAGAAAGAGAATTAACCCAAATAGAATTGTGTTCAACATCAGAGAGAACAGGCCCTGAGGTGGCTGTTCCCTGGTGTGACACAGCAGCCGTTGCTGACTCTGGTTCTGTGTTGCAGTGCCAACCTCGCCCCCAAGGACGTGACCGTGGTGAGCAAGGAGGGCAAACCCGCACCATCATCGTCAACTGGCAGCCACCCCCGAGGCCAACGGCAAAATCACAGGTGGGGCACGGGGAGCGCCAGCAAAATCCACAACTGGGGCATGGGGAACCCAGCAAAATCACAGCTGGGGCACGGGAACCCAGTAAAACACAGCATGGGCGCATGGGGAATTCAGCAAAATCACAGCTGAGCAGGGAAATTCAGCAAAATCACAACTGGGGCACAGGGAACCAGCAAATCACAGCGAGCAGCGAGCGAAGCCCAGCAAACATCAACACTGGGAGGCATGGGGAATCGCAAAAATACAGCTGGTGGCACAGGGAATTCGCAAAATCACAGCTGGGGCAGGGGAATCGCAGAATCACAGCTGGAGCAGGGAAATCAGCAAAATCACACTGGGACACGGGAACCCAGCAAAATCACGGCTGGGGCACGGGAATTCAGCAAAGCACAGCTGGGGCACGGGAAATCAGCCAAATCACAAGCTGGAGCAGAGGGAATCAGAATCACAGCTGCAGAATTCAAAACAAGCTGGGGCAGGGGAATCAGCAAAATCACAGCTGGGACATGGGGAATTCAGCAAAATCACAGCTGGGGCACGGGAACCCAGCAAAATCACAACTGAGGCACAGGAATTCAGCAAAATCACAGTGGGGCAGGGGAATTCAGCAAAATCACAACTGAGGCACAGGGAACGCGAAATCACAGCTGGGGCATGGGGAATTCAGCAAAATCACAAGCTGGGGCACGGGAATTCAGCAAAATCACAGCTGGGGCATGGGAATTCAGCAAAATCACAACTGAGGCATGGGGAATCAGCAAAATCACAGCTGGGGCACGGGGACATAGCAAATTCCAGTGGAAGGGCAGCCCCCGAGGCTGATCATTGCAGGGAATCCCCCAGGAGCATGGCCTGGCCTCCCTGTGCCCTCTCTGCTCTGCCATCTCTGCAGCAGCTCAGATTCATTATTCACCTCTGGACCTGATCAGAACAGATCCAGACCTAAACTGTGTGGGAAATGCAGTGGAGCCAAGGAATCTGGTGGGAGCTGAAATATATCCATAACTTCGCTCGTGCTGTTCCCACAGCAGGTCTCCAGAAATCATCCCTGGTTTTCGGCCCATCAGAGTTTATTTAGGAGTGGCCATCCCAGTGCTCTTTGTCACCCTGTGGCGATTTTGTGTCACAGAACAGGCTCCAGGGCACTTTGTGTCCCCCTGGCAACCATTAGCAGCAAACTGTTGTTTGCCTTTAACTGCATCACTGCCAGCGTGGGATAAATCACTTTTCAGAAAGTAATAATTACAGATACCTTTCCGTAATTTGTGTTTTGGATTCCCATTTGGAAGGGTTTTGTGAATTACCCACTTCAATTTTAATGTGTTTTTACCCCAGGTTTAAAGCTGAAATCAGATTTTCATGCATGTTA